>OMNZ01114958.1:0-13918 GCA_900303255.1 Lesueurigobius sanzi
GAATGGGCTAAACTTTCTATCTCTAGATGTGCAAATCTTGTAGAGTCATACCCCAAAAGACTTGCTGCTGTTATTGCAGCAAAAGGGGGTTCCACAAAGTATTAACTCATGCTGTATGAATACTTGTGCATGCCAGACTTTTCGGTTTTCTATTTTTTGAAAAATAACAGAATCATGTATCATTTTGCTTTCACTTCACAGTTGTCTGTTACTTGTGTGTGAACTTTCAGTAAAAAAATCAAAATAAAATCTTTATGTTTATGGTTGTAAACATGACAAAATGTGCAAAAGTTCAAGGTGTCACTTGGTGTACTTACGAGAGGCACTGTATACATACATATACATACAGTACATATACCATATGAGCTGGCATCGTTGTGTGAGGTAGGTTGTAGAGTGAAGGGGCCAGTCTAAAGACCCACACTGGCTGTTTGTATTGTGCTAACCCTGACCCCCTGCGTACAAGTTGCGAGACTTAGCTGTTGAGCTATTGGAAGGAAGAGCAGAGAACACAGGCCGGGATTGAACCTGTAATCTTCAGGTCTTGAGTGCGTGCACCACTTAACCACAAGTATACATTGCAGGTCCCACACCAGTATTCAAGTGGTGCTCTACAAGGTAATGTGTATGTACAGTATGTTCTGTCTTCACAGGTGAACACAGTCGCTGAATTTGGGCGGCACGATGGCACAGTGGTTAGTGCTCCTGCTTCACAGCTAGAAGGTCCCGGGTTTTATGCCAGGCCAGGACGGGGCCTTTCTGTGTTGAGTTTACATGTTTTCCTCATGTCTGGGTAGGTTTCCTCTGGGTGCTCCGGTTTCCCCTACCACTGAAACATGTACAATAGATCCGGATTAATGAGAGTGTGTTTGTGTGTACGAGTGAGGGACAACGGATGGAAATTAGCCCAAGGCTACAATCTGGAGTGGTGTGTTTACATGCATGGTTCCCATGTGTGTTCATTAACATGCACTGTCCCAACCAAATAAACAATAAACAAAGAAACAATCAGTACACAGTGAATGTTTAACAATAAAATAAAAATAAAAACTAGTGTATATTTGATATGAGGTAAGAATGATCGAGGAGATAAACAATAACAGTAAAGAGGGATAGAGAGAAAGAAGTGAAAGCATTGAAGAGTAGTTAAGAGTGAAAAATCTGGAGAAAGATATAATAAAAATAACTAGAAATGTGTGTGCCATAACTGAATATTACTTAAACTAACAACTGCTATTCCAAGATAAGCATAGAGTCATGTGAACAGTACTTGGGAGGGGGTGGAGCTTGTACTGTCGCGCTCCATACCATCACTGCATCTGCAGAGCTAGAGGCGAGTTCATTACCCCCATGGCGTCTCATCCACCTCCTCCTTCCTCCAGCAAATGAGTGATTTATCAGACCTAATTGTTGGCCCTGGTTCAGGCCTCCATGTGACTGCAACATGACAGCCAGTGATAAATACACTAAGGTTCGATCACAACCGGGACAAAGGAACAAAAAGAAAAAAGTATCTAATCAAAGGGGAAAGCTTATAGTAAAAATAAGGCAGGGGTTCATGACTAAAAGCAAAAATGTGGTGGTAATAAAAGACATTTATCAAGCGGCAGCAAAGGGCAAAACGTGCAATCAATACTGACAGGGGAGTAAATCTCGTGCTAGAAAGTGTCCACGTATGAATTACTAAGATGCTCTTGCTTACTGCGGAGTTCATGTGCCTGTTTTCTAGTCAACCAGTTATCAACTAAAGCCGTTTTTATGTTTGAGCCACTCCAGGCCAATCCTGACCATTTCCTGGGAAAATCCACTTTGTCCGTGCAGAAGGGTCCACATTTAGAAAGCTATTAGCTAAAGTATTAGCTGAATAGGGTGAAAGAAAAGGGTTTTGGAAAATATGGAGTGTCATTTTTTTCCCAATGAACGTTGCAATTGTGATATGATTTCCACTAAAGCAGCAGGACTCAGTTCAGAGTACACACATTTAATCATGTTCAGCAGCAAGGATGACTTAAGTATGAACTGACTTTTGAGGAACATTGCAATGATTGAGGCGACGTTTGCTCTTTGGAATGGTATGTAGTAAATGTATATCACTTACATAAATATAAGAAAAAATGTATTGTACATCTTCTGTCATTTTATGTTTTCATATAAACAAATATATATTTTTAATGAATTAAGATTAAAGTTTCACCTTGATTTTTGGGGGGTTCAAAAGTTAATAAATCAGGCTTGTTAAGTGCAAGACAGTCAAGTTTAGAATCTGTAGGAGCTCCTGAACTGGAGATCATCACAATGTGAGAAAAATGCAGTCAGTTTTATCAAAATATAATTCTATAGAGTTGAATCAGTGCAATAATTACACTCCTTGTTCCTTTGTTCTTTTATTCAGATGAGGATTTGTTTACCTGCTTGACTGATGGTGAAGTGACGTGTCTGAGGCTGCTTACATGGATGTTCCAGTCAGCAGGAGAAGCCTGCGCCCCCTACTGACTGACGCCTTGTCCAGGTGTCCCAGGTGTGAGAAAGGGTGTATGCTCCATCGTCCCGGTTCAATGGTGTGTTAAGCAGGTAAACAAAAACTCCTGTCTTACTAAAAGAACGCTAAAAACAGTTTAAACTAAGAAGACAGTATGAACTTTTTCAAACAATTACACTCCTTATTGTAAATATTAGGTCATTTATTTGATTCCAGGTGCAAAGATTATGTGCTAAAAGAGCACACTGGCCCAAAACCTGAAAGTCAAAAAATTAAAAAGAGTTTTGCCAGTGTTTCCCATCACTAGCTACAATTGTGATTCGATTTACAATAAAATGAGGATTTAGTTCACAATGTCCAACACTTCCAGGAACATTTGAGAGGAGGCTGAAACGATAGCGTTAACTGCTTTCACATACAGTATTAGGACCCCATGTAGACGCCGGATATTTAGCGCTCTGCTGAGGACGTTACCTAAATAATTTCAAATTTGGATTACTCAAGTGATAACTCTCAGAACTACATGGTCACGTTTTTATCCCGGCAGAAGGCAGAACGTGCTAAAATCTGGGTGGGAAAGAACATGGCGCCCTGAGAAGTGATGTGCACGTCCTCACGTGTGGCTTATTTATAGCCGTGCATACATCACCTTTATGATTGTGCATTTGCTGCCGTCGCCGCATGTAATATAAGTTTAAATTATGCCTTTTACGTCGCAAAAAGCTACACACTAAATGAGGGATGAAAATACATCGGATAGAACTAAAGATGGTGGTAAAGCCTCAAACCAAACAAGAAACTGTTCACCAAGTCATTTCTATGCATAAAGTCTTTTATTAATGGGCTGTTGAAGGTGAGTGACATCAATATGAAACTTTTGATGTGAGTTAAATGTGAGATAAATATGAGAAAAAAACTTATTGCAAGTTTTCTGTCATGTTATGTTTTCATATAAATATAATGCAGTGTAAACATCGCCAAAATTGCTTATATTTTCAGTGATAATATTGAAATAAAGGATAGAGCCAGGTTTAAATTTATGGTTTTATTTTGTTGATATATTAGTTACATACAGTGGGTTGCATAAATATCTGCACCCCCTTCAACTTTTTGACATTTTGCCATACTATGTACATATACTGTACATACATGTATTCAATTGAAATACATGACACTATGGGACACACAATGATGAAGTGAAATGAAATTTATACATGATTTGGAACTTTTTTTATGAATAAAAAACTGAAGAGTGGGGTTAAAAAGTTGAAGGGGTGCAGATATTTATGCAACCCACTGTAGATTTTTTCAGAGGGGATTTTGGAAATTTACTTTCATATTCAGGTCATTTATTAGGTCCAAAACCTGAAAATGGAAAAAAATTGAGTTTTGCCTGCAGTCCCCCTTAATAGGCCTACTACAATTTGAGGTTTTGGGGGCTAGTTATTACACTCTTCTAGCTCAAGCTTCTATTAAGACTTGCACTAATGACTCTGTTGTACTTTCTGCTATAGTCTTCAAATCGCCAAAATGGACAATTAGGGACATCCAGGCTTGTAATAATGTGACCACGCGGACACTATTCAATGCCTTTGGACACCTCGCCATCTCTCCTGAGTATAATTGAATCACATCTCATGCAATGTTTATTTTTGCAACTTTGCATATTGCATATATTCATACCTGCGCCAAGAAGGAAGGGAGGGAGGGCCGTGGCGACTTCTCAACCCGCCTTCCACCAATGCCTTATTTATTTGTCTGTATTAGTTAGCTCCTTTTCAGCACTTAAAATTAATGTCATAGCGCAGAAAATAGCGGCGGAAAGCTAAAATTCAGCACTTTCCGAGCGGCGCGGTTATTTATCAAGCTAACAAGCAGGAGATGCATCCGGAGGCCCAGGAAATATGTCCCATTAAAAAGCCCAGACGCAGGGGTAGGAGCAGCCGTGGCCAAAGTGAGCACGTCAGGAAACAGGGGGAATGGACTGCCTCACCGCTAATATGGATGTAGAGGCGGCGGCCGACACATTTGTACTCGGGACGGTCCTGGAGAGGGATGTGCTGGAAACAACAGTGCAACACCAGGTTTGTGTGTGAGAGAATGGGGTGTGTCCAAAGGAAGGTTCATGTAAAAGGGACAAATCGTGTTTTGTTCTTGCTTTTCTAAATGCATATTTATCTGATCATATGTATATTATTATTCTTTGTGACATGGCTGACAGGGCCCTATACTAAAAGCTGTTTGGGGACTCCCTATTTGCAGAGATGTACAACTTCAGCCTTTTCACTCTATTTCATTCTTTTCTTTCTGTTCCAATCAATGCCACAGCGGCTATGTGTAATTCCGATACAGATTCCAATACTAGCTTTCACAATCACTGTCAATAATTTTTGTCATGTCTATATTGAGTCATATGATGGAAATGATAAAAGCTGTTTTCTTAGATGTTACAGCCAAAACATGCCATTGTCCAGAGCAACCATTCTCTTCCTGGTTTCCCCCATATCAACCCAAAACATTCACAATAGGCTAATATTTGTACTGCAAATCTATGTTATTTTTTTTTCAGTTTAGTATTGATTCTGAAAGAGTAGCATTAAAACCATCTTATTGTTATCAAATGATCTAGATTGATTTGCACAATGTGATGCCTCTGCTATCCACAAGCATTGGTCAAGACAACCCATATAACACAAAGAAAACACCACCATAAAACAGACAAGAATATGAATAAGATAAGATAGTTCTTCATTGATCTCACAATGAAGAAATTCACTTGTTACAATAGATCCATATTTACTAAAACTTTTCAAAATTTACTTTAATTTTCACTGTGAATACTGTGATTAGGTGACGCTCCACATTGGCAACAGTGGGAATTAGCTGAGACATTTAGAAATGAAAAGCTAGCCGCATGACTATTGTCAACATGATGTTCACAGCTAGATATCAGTCCAAATTTACATTTCTTATCTGACCTCAATCACAAACACATCGACTGGACATCAACTCTCAACTCAGTTCAGAGGTTGACTCGTAATTTCTTGGGACATCTGATCTTGAATATCATGTCAGGCAAACTTCCTTTTTAAATTCCGGAGAGAGTTTGCGTGCCATGTTTACATCTCTATAGCTAATCATGGACTAAAGTGGCATTAGCTGGAGGTAAGATGAGTGAAATGTTTGTGTGTGCAAGAGAGGGAACTAGCTAACAACAGAGCAAGCTAACAGCAGAGCTTTATGGCTTTAGCTAATGGCACAGCTAGCTAACGGCAGAGCTATAGCTAACGGCAGAACTAACTTAACAGCACAGAGAGGAAGGACCCGGAGCTATGCCCTTGTTCTGAATACATTATACTCAGCCAAGTTCCCCTCACATGGTATAAAACAACACAAATTATGCTAAAACAAGAATTTAAATAGTGTATTAGCATAAGTGCAAAAGAGGAGCAGGTTCAACCTGAGGGAGAAGGCTCTTGGCCGCCAGGGTGGTGATGGAGTCTGGCTTTTTAAAACAAACTTTCATTCACAATCATTTCAGCAGAAAGTATTTTTCCACAAGATTTGGCTAAAAGGCCTTCAGGTCTTTTATTGTGTACAGTGTTGGGGGTAACTCATTATAAAAGTAACGAGTTACAGAAATATATTACTTTTTTCAGTAACTTCAGTAATTACTTAAACAAAATATGCTAATATATTAGTCATTACAACGTAAGTAACTTGAGTTACAAGTGCAACTCCCTCCAAATAAAATGTGGCACCAAATAAAGTTGGATCCTGGTGTAGAAGAAGATCCAAAGAGGCTTGTGTAGCTGACGTCATCAAAAGAAAATATGAAAGAATGTGGACGATGAGGAAAAGGAAATCCTGCACTGCACTTTTGCTCTGTGGCATTATACTCTCAATTTACAGTTTATGTTTTGCTTACAGTAACTCAAAAGTAACTGAAAGTAACTCAGGTACATTTTTGAAACAGTAATATGTAATACAAACATACTACATTTTTAAAGCTGTAACGAGTATATAGAATATATTACAATTTTAAAGTAACTTGCCCAACACTGATTGTGTAATGCAATTGCATAATTCAACTTTTTGCATTTTGAATCAATAATTTCCACCACAAAATGCTGTTCTTCACAAACTGAGGGACAAAAAAAAATGTCCAACTAATGACACAATATAATACACATATAATACACATAATATGTGGAAGAAAGTACCCCAAATCACACCTAAATAATGCACAATAGTGTGGAGGCTCAATGACCAACACACACTTTTGTAGCAGTTAGCTATCACATTAACATTTTGGTATTGGCAAAAGACATTACCTTTAATGACTGGTATGAGGAAGCTGCTTACAGTCACTCTTTATATGACAAAAAGAATGAACATACTGGATATATTGAACATATGAATCCTCTTTTTATACAGTAGTAAGTAATGCTTCTTTGATTGTGGAATTTCAAATAATGCAGTTCATGTACAAAGCTACAAGCTACAAAGTAATTTACAAAATATGTTTAATGAAAGAGATGGAATACCATCTAAGTCTTGAAATTCAAAATTAGAGAACAACGAATAAAAAACTGCAACAATTAATAGAGTCAAATTTGGGAACAAACAATTTTATGAGCAGATCTAAAAGTGCTGACTTTATGATGCATTTGAGATTGTCACACCGTTAGCAAGAAAGGATTATTACTAGATAAGAAGAGACAGACCTATCATGGTAAATACTGAAGAATATTAAGTTGTGATACAACATCAGATCCTCTTGTGACTAAAGTCACTGAGCTGATAATAAGCTGAAAGGTCAGATGTGTGAGCATCACTCATGGTGTTTTTTAGCTTAGGTTAATTAATGTAACATGAGCTCATGAAACTTCAAAAAAACATAAATAATAAAAAATGTTTCACTTCTTACTCCATATTCATAACATAATATATATAATATATAACAATAAATAATCAAACTTTCGGCTCACAGCCAGAAGGTCCCAAGTTTGATCAGGTGGGCCTTTCTCAGTGGAGTGTGGAGTTACTTTTTCATTTCACATTATTACACATAAAATAATTATGGCATGTTTTTTTCCAGAGAAAAATGCTTACATTTTTTCTGTATGTGTTACTGTAAGGTGAACTTTATTGTCCCCGTAGGGAATTTGTCCTCTGCATTTGACCCATCCTTTGATTCCGTTGGGGCAACCCATCAGGAGCAGTGGGGGAGTGCAGCGCCTGGGGACCATCTCCACATGTGGAGCCAGGCTCATGGTCAGAATGACCTGACAGGAGGATTAGCCTAATGTGCATGTTTTGGGTTGATGGGGGAAACCAGAGCACCTGGAGGAAACCCATCCAGACACGGGGAGAAACAGGCAACCTCCACACAGAAAGGCCCGCACAGTCCGGGAATTGAACCCAGGACCTTCTTGCTGTGAGCCAGTTTACTATTCCCAACACTGTTAGGTTAGGTCTCTGAACCGGTCACAAGATAAGTTCTGACCTGACAGCCAACCCTTTCCAATGAACTAGCAAATCGTTCTAAATGATTCATTCCAGGTTGCATCCATGTCGCATCACAACACAGAGCCTATGGTTTAATATGGAGGTGGAGGGCAGCTGGAAATTCTGTGCTAAATTCTGTTAACTGTCAAAATACAGATTTCTAGTTTTAGTTTATTGCTCATTTCTCTGTAATTCCTACTCCAATCCACATGAAACAACAACTCACAAAGTTCAAAAGGTGTCTAAAAGTGGTGACAATATTCAAAAGCATGTTTGCCAGTAAGGACTTTCAGACATAAGAATAATATGGCTGGTTTGTGAATCACATCACTGTCAAATAATGATAAGGGAAAACATTTTGACCGTTTCTCTTCCATACAGTTGTATTAGCATCGGCTCCAACTAAAATAGAATTCTATAACGTGAACGCACTCTATTGCAACATCACTTGCAATACATTTTCCAGTTGTAGATACTTATGTTAACAAGACGATGCTATAATTTGACTCTCTAGGTCTAATTTAATGATTGCGGCGCTTGTCTGTCATTCTGTGGTTTGGAGATGGAGTGATGGTGCCTCTGTTAACGAGACACATAGCACAGACAGTGCTTATACAGTTAAATATAGTGGGGCCGGTGAAGGGTGTCAGCCTTGGTGATGGACCTAGACCATACCAAAGCCCCATGCATGTCTTTCTTAGGTGTCACCGAGCATGCCTGACAAAGTGAAACCATCCATGCTTTGTCTCAATAGGTTTCCATCACATTCACGCTTGTATGAGACAGATTGTGTGGCTATTTTTTCTTATACCCAAAACAACCACACCACGGCTGATCCTCCAGCTATACACTCCCGGCTAAAATATATGCTTTGACTCTCTTAATAGGCCTGGTTTGTTTGACAATACAGTATTTTCATTTACAGTTTAAATCAAGGTCAAGTAATTGTTTTAAGTTTTAGTCGTTTTTGTTGAGGAAAACAAATAGCTCACAGATATCCATCATTTGTCAAGATCCCTGTCTTGTTTTCCCAAGCTGTATTATGTCATATTCAATTACTTTGTACACTTTAGCCTTGTATGTGTCTAAGGTCGTTTTCCACTAGTTACCTAACTAGTTAGGTCGACCCAAAGGGCACTCGAGCCAAGAGCGGCGCTTTAGGGTCTGTGTGAATCCAGCCGCACCACTTTAGTCCGGTCTAAAGAGCCGCACCACTATAGTCCGGTCTAAAGAGCCGCACCACTATAGTCCGGTCTAAAGAGCCGCACCACTATAGTCCGGTCTAAAGAGCCGCACCACTATAGTCCGGTCTAAAGAGCCGCACCACTATAGTCCGGTCTAAAGAGCCGCACCACTATAGTCCGGTCTAAAGAGCCGCACCACTATAGTCCGGTCTAAAGAGCCGCACCACTATAGTCCGGTCTAAAGAGCCGCACCACTATAGTCCGGTCTAAAGAGCCGCACCACTATAGTCCGGTCTAAAGAGCCGCACCACTATAGTCCGGTCTAAAGAGCCGCACCACTATAGTCCGGTCTAAAGAGCCGCACCACTATAGTCCGGTCTAAAGAGCCGCACCACTATAGTCCGTTCTAAAGAGCCGCACCACTATAGTTGTTCCAATGTTTGTTCTAAAACTAAAAGCTAAGGGCTGTTGTTTGGTGAGTACCAATATCAATGAGTATAGCAACACAAGTGTAACTTGTTCTTGAACATGGAGAGGTGAGGCGGTACAGTCATGACATCAGGGCTGAGTACATGCAGTTTCCCATCATCACTAATATAATATTCCTATGTTCAGCATTTATGTATATTCTGTATGAACATGATATCACTGACACAGATCAGTCTCTGCAGGAACAGCTGAGTCTGGGCTTACTTCATTAGTTTTTGTTTTAAAATAAATTATTATTGTAGTGAAATTTAACAGGGGACAGAGCTGCAGTGGGTTATGCTTTGGCAGCTGGAAGGTAGATGGTTCGAACCTCAACTGAGAGCAAACTGTTGTTTTGTCCATGAGCAAAACTCTAAGTCACGAAGGACTTATATTGTATCAGACAAGCCACAAACCAAATCAAAATATACATTTCTACTGACAATTAAAACAAAAACATCTATACTTTTTTATCTTTTAATGTTGCTTTTTCTATTGGGGTATGTTTTGTACTTGCTTATGTAATTACTGAGTGCTGTTTGTCATGCTGTGTGCTGCTCTGTTTTAAAGTGCAAGACAAAGACAACTGAAAATGTACGCAGTGAATAAACCTGTGTCCAAACTGCTGGTTAGATATTGTAGATACACATTGGTGTTAGCATATCCTTCCCATTCACCTGTTCACCATGAGCATACACAGCCATCAGCCTCTGCACCCTGTCTCAGACATGACTCTACATGAAGGCGTGGGGGTGGGCTCAGTGGGTGGAGCCAACCATCTCTGCCCGTCCTCAACACTGATGGGAGAAAGTGCTGAAGGCTGCAGGTGTGTAGTAACTGGCATGTGCCAGATTGAAGTGTCCTTGGGCAAGACACTTCACCCACCGCCCGTATGAACGTTGTGTGAGAGTGATTGGTTGGTGGTGGTCGGAGGGGCCGAGGACGCGGACAGGCAGCCTCGCTTCCGTCAGTCTACCCAAGGGCAGCTGTGGCTACAATAGTAGCTTACCACCACTGAGTATGGAGTGAAAGAATAATGATACAACAATACAAGTGTAAGCCATTATTATTATTATTATTATTGGTATGCGTAGCTCTCAGAGTTATTACACATTATCAATCTGGGATGGCTCTGGTTCAATTCACTTGTGAAAGGGAAGGACCGTTACAGCAATACTTCAAGATAATTGGGCGAAACGCCCATTAGTACCCGCCTACAATACTTTAGCAGAATCCAGTCGGAGAAAAGCACAAACGTCTCTTTGCTCCATTTCAAAGCAGAAATAGTTGGCATTTCAGCTAAAACAGAGTCAATTGTGGCATCAAAAAGTAAATCCTTAGACGTAGCCGTGTTCTTTGGCGTTTGGTGCGATATCATAGCAACATGTCCCGACTTAAACCCCAATGCAGGCAGGTTATTGGTCCACACAAATGGAGGAGTCGAGCCGAGCGTTCGTGATTGGAGTCCTTCAAGATGTATTTAGTTGTTTGCTAGCAGGCAGTGATTAATTTGATCCGGCTTTGCATTCCGGGAAATCGGAATTTTGAGCTTTATTGGATCCGGGAAATAAAATACTCCAACAACTTTTAAATATGCAATTATTTGGGGCTTTTACATGCCCTTTTAAGTTTACATACTCTTTTAAGTTTACATACCCTTTTAAGTTTACAAGGCTGCCAATCTGTGCCATCGGCCCCTCCCACCATGTCCAACCACTCACTCGCCCATCACATTCATAATGTTTCTATTACTTGAGTAACAAAAATGGCCACTCTACCCACCTCTGCTCAGAAGTTCTGAGATATTTACATTTCAAGGTTTGACCATTACATCACTGTGTTTTTGCACATAAAAAAAATTGAAAAACCAAACTCCACTTCATAATTTGAAATAGAGTAGAGTCCAAGAACAGAATAAATCAACTTGGACAAAAGGGTCGTATTGAACCTTATATACAAACCATGTGTTGCTAATGGATCAACCTTCACTGTGTTTGCGTTCCTAACTTGACGAGTTGTAACTTTTTGGACTTGATGCGTCATGCAGCTCAGCAGCACCTCCTCATGCTTTGGACACTGACGTCAAACAGCCTTTAACAAAAAACCCTATGGACTAAACAATTCCCATAAGCTATTTGTCCTTTTTTCTCAGCACCACTGAGCAAACACAAGCTCCTTACCAACCTCACAAGTGCAGCGTCTGTCACCACATGCAGAGTGGGACGTCCTGCACGTGGATAAGTGCCATCCAAGCATTTCTTAAGATGGTGATGTTGATATTGTGATGCAAAGATAATTTTTGATGCATTGCTCAGCCTTATATGCTGCGTACAATTAGTCAACGTTAGGGAAAAGGGACAGTGATGGAGAGTGTGTATTAAAGGGAAAAACAAGCATGTGGCCACTCTGCTGAGCGCATGGTAAAGAGCGCCTCTGCCCAGCACACTGCAAAAGGAGCGCATGCTGAGGCAGGGCTTTGGAGGGTCCCGTCTGAGCAGTGCATACGCTGTCCTGTTTGAGCACTACATACACTGTCTAAAATAGCATCGGCGCTAAACATTAAATCACACTTAGCTTAAGGCGAAACACTGTGGTGGATAGGGATCAAAATTAATTGAGTCATATCAATGTGAAACTTTTGCTGTGTATTACTGACATTAATAAGATGGGAAATGTATTGCAAGTGTTCTGTCATTTCATATTTTCATGTAAAATTAAGGCTTTATATGCAAACAAATGGATACAAAATGCATATATTTGTGGTGATGAAATCTTAATAGTGGAAAGAGCCAGGTTTAATTTGATGGTTTCATATTGTTGATAGCTACATCAGTTACAGTTTTAGTAAAGGTGCACTATGTAACGTTTTATATGAAAATCTTGATATTAGCGGGTATTTGACCTTTTAGAGACCCAGTGTCTATAGGGTGCAACATGGCACCTGTACTTTATAGCGCTCCAGGGTCAATTGTTTTTAGGGTTTCGTTCCAGAGACTTACCAGAATCCCCCTAACAGTGGATCCTGGATCCGCTGTGATGGAAAGTAAGGTCCCATATTGCACCCATACATCCACTGGGTCACTAAAAGGTCAAATACGCACTAATATCAAGATTTTCATATAAAAAGTTACATCTTAGTTATTAAGGAATACATTTGTAAAAAATCTAGTTTTCCCTTATTTTTGAGCTTAAATCAGGCAGGAATGAAATATAGAAAAATCTTTCTGTAGTACAAGACTGTAAAGTTTAGAGTCTGTACAGGGTTGTCAGATCCTTAAAATCAAATAATCAGACAGACAGCTTCAGATCAGGCCGACAGTAAAGCGGAGCAGTTGCAAAACAAGGCATTTAACCAGATTTTATCTGGCGCTCTGAAATGATCGTACATTAGGGGATTTTTTGCATGATTGATTGTCCAGAGTTCTAAATTATTGTACAAATACAATAGTTATTGTACAACTGGCAAGACACCGTGTCACGTCTGTAGGAACTACTGAAGTGGAGATGTTGTCCCCACAATGTGAGAAAAATACATTTTGAGAAAATGGTATTTGAAGTTACAATTTCCCATATAGTTCTATGGAGAAATGTTTAATCAGTAAATAATTACACTCCTTTTTGTAAATTTAGGTCAGTTATTTGTTTCAGGTGAAAGTTTATAGAGCAAACTGAACCAAACCCTAAAAATGTAAAACATTGAGTTCTCCCCTTAAAAGAGGCAACAACGGCCAGCCCCAATAACCCGAGTGCGGCCGTATGCAGAGGGCCCGCAGTGCTGCTCTGAGGGGTCCCGGGGGCGGGGGAGAGGCCAGGCTTGTATTACACTGGTGATGGGTCGCCTGGCTCAAAGGCTGATACCTCAGCAGCACTAGCATTGACCAGGCCTTTAAATAAAGGCTTCGATCTCCTCACAGAAGGTCACTGGCTGCCTCTGGTTACTCTGCTGTCTGTCTGCAGCAGGAGCCTTCCACCCGGACACTGCTTTTGACGCACTGGCTTCCTCTGACCGCACACACACACACACACGCACACACACACACACACACACACACACACATACACACACACACACCCCTCTATATACACACACACACACACACACACACACACACACACACACACACACACACACGCACACACGCACACACACGCACACGCACGCACGCACACACACGGACGTACACACACACACGCACGGACGCACACACGCGCACACACACACACACGGACGCGCGTGCACACACACGAACACACACATGCACGGACGTACACACGC
>OMNZ01114981.1:0-11396 GCA_900303255.1 Lesueurigobius sanzi
TGGTTCATACGGCACTAACATGTCAGAGATGTACTTTGGTGCTAGACCATGAAGAGACTTGTAAACAAGCAGAGCTATTTTAAAGTTTATTCTCTGAGCGACAGGAAGGCAGTGCAGAGATCTGAGCACTGGACTAATATGGTTGTATTTCCTGGTTCTAGTCAGGACTCGAGCAGCAGCGTTCTGGATGTACTGCAGCTGTTTTACAGCTCGTTTAGAGGCCAGTGAGCAGCTGTTACAGTAGTCTAACCTGCTTGAGACAAATGCATGGATCAGTCTCTAAGTCTGCTTTAGACACTATACTTTTGATTTTAGCAATGTTTTTCAGATGGTAAAAAGCTGCTGATATTATTGATTTAACGTGGCTGTTTAAGTTCAGGTCTGAGTCCATGATTACCCCTAGATTTCTAACCTGATTTTTAGGTTTTAGAGAGAGAGACTCGAGATGACTGATGACAATTTCTCTTTGCTTCTGTGGGCCAAAGACGCTAATTTCAGTTTTGTCTGAGTTTAGCTGGAGAAAGTTATTTTGCATCCACACACTGATCTGTTCCAGGCAGTGTTAAAGTGTAGTAACTATTGCACCTTACCCTCGGCCCTGGACTTAGTAAGGTGCAGTTTCTATTGCACGTTCCCTATTTGGACTGAAAAAAATGCAGTTAATCACAACCACTCACACAGGCATTGGGTGAAGTGTCTTGCCCAATGCCACAACAACAGTCTGCACCTGCTGGAGCCGGGAATCAAACCCACGATCTTTCGTTCATGAGACTCTACCGTCTGCGCCAGTGTTGCCCCTAACTTAGAGGAATACTTTTCACAGATATCCATCAACCTAAGTCATAAAAGGAATTAAACCCATTTAAAGTTTAAGATTATTTCATCAGAAATCTGGCACATTGATGTTAAGATGCAAACTGCTTGACTTTGCATCTTTTGCACCTCCCAGGTAGTTTATTTTTTAGTTTTTGCTAGAGTAATTATATGAACATTGCTAGGAGCTTGCCATAAACAGCCCATTTTGTCCATAATGTTAGATATTTTATCTATGATCCCAATCTCTTTAGATGACTTGTTTTGAATTGGTCTGAGGGGACATACTGTATTGTCTGTATAGATTTTAAGCATTTGACTTCTATTGCACACATTGTTATATTGTTCCAGTCCGGTGTGGTGGCCTGTCCCTGTGCTCCCTGCACTCTGTGTGGGCTAGTGCTGCAGGCTCCAGTGGAGGGTAAGCCGTGTTGATGTGGACGGCCCCTGGTCAGAGGCCAGGCCCTGGCTGTTAAAGCACGTCAGAGCCCGAGCGGCGCTGGTGCACGAGGCATTCACCCACAGCACACATGCACCGCACTGGCACTGCTCATGTGGGGCTAAATGGCATTGTTACAACGCGCCTCTGAGAAGTGTTGACAGGTCCATATGCTAATTTTAATGAATACAAGGGAGCGCTGCTTTTATTCACCTCAACTCAGCTGCAGAATCCGATCGGAGCACAAATATAATTGCGGCGAACTCAAATGAGCTCATTAGGAAATGTATTGAATTTACACATTATTTCCAGTAGTTAAGCTGAGTTATTCTCCCTAAGGACTCAATTATACACTCATTTGTGACTCAGGTAAATGGCTTTCCGGTGACTTTTTCAACTGCTAAATTGTAGTCACTGAATAATTTGTAAGGAGGCTGTTGTACAAGCTCGTCTGTTGACATTCATTTGCGCGAGAGCCTCAAAAATCAGGAAAGACAAGATAACTGCGCGCTTGTGTTCGGTATCGAGTTGATTTGATTAACTCGTAACACTGGCTTCGCTGCATGTGCTCATCTGTCCCTGTAATGTTTTCATTCACAAGAGCCTGTTGTCTTTGGTGCATATGCCACTCCATCAGCCGGGATCCCCTTGAACTTTGTTAACAGTCTGAATGCTTTTTCCCCCGCACTGGCAAACAGCGCAGAGCGAGCGAAGAGCTGGTGAATCAGGGTTCAGTGTAAGGATTATAGCAGCGTGCCATGGCCTCCATTCAAAGTGCACATTCATACTGTGAGTCACTGCTGGAGCCGAGGCCACAATGGTAATACTGTTATGGGCGGAAAAAGATGTGGAAACTATGTGACAGTGAAGAGCAGCCAAATTCAAATTGCTCTTCGAATTGCTGTTTGTTCGCTGGCAAAAATGATCTGCTTTCGCTGGAGATTAAATGGACGAGCAGAGGCCATTCCACAGGGCTTTGTGCTGGCTGGAAAAGACTTGAGTATTAGTAGTTAGTAGTAGTCTGTGGTAGAAAGTCTCATTTAACTTGGAGTCTTTGTCCAATATGATTCTGTAATATTTAATGTGGCATTTAGCCTGACCAACATATCCAGATAGTACAAGATATTGTTACTTAGGTGGTGGAATATTTTAATATATATATTTTTATTGCACTCACATAGTAGACGGATCAAAGTTGAACAGTACTGTGTAAGTGATGGGTTTCACATGATGACATACCAATTATGGATGCAATTTCAAGGTCTTTTCACCATTAAAGTTTCAAAAAATTACACATTGTAGTACTATGGCAAATATCTTTATATTTCATCACACATAGTTAATTATAATAATTTTTACTTTTACTCACTTTAAAGGAGACATATCATGCTAAATCAATTTCAAACAATTTTGAGCTTAAATGTTATAATCGTCTGTATAGGTTCTCAGTCGTACAGAAGTTGTCCACCGTAGGCAAAAATTCTTCAGTCTTCATCTGTACTCTGTAGTTGAAGTTTAGGACGTTTCGATCTTAGTCCATCTTTGGTCCATCTTTGGTCCATCAAAGATCTTTGGTCCATCTTTGGACTAAGATCGAAACATCCTACACTTCAACTACAGAGTACAGATGAAGACTGAAGAATTTTTGCCTACCATGTTATAATGTTTTTCCCTACTATGGGATAATGTTGTTCCCTCGTCAGAAACAGACCTGGAGTAGTATGTCACTTCATTCACGCAGTTTTGAATTAATCCTGTTTGCCTTGGTCCGTTCATGTTGACTTCTGCAATGCTTTGTTTTCTACTTCTTGGTACAATTACGTCATTGTTCAAAACCCCAACCTGTCTTCCACATTTTTAAAGCCAATAATCTAATATTGGATCAGTTCTGAGCTGTTCTGTCTCATAGCGTGGAGATAGCAACAACGTCGCGCTACTAGCCACATGTTTAAATCAAAGCTAATTGTTTGTCTTTACCATGTGATTCCCACTCTTGGCTGTAGGGGGCGAGCCAGGCGAAAACCTCATCAGCCCTGGCACAAGCATTTATGAAGATCAAGTAAAATATCAATGCACAGACATCCTAATGCAAGATTTTAAGCCTGTTTTAAAGATTTATTTACATGATATATCCACTTTAAAATACTTTCTTCAATGGCTACATCAAAATGTATCACTTATTGACTAAGAATTGATATCCCTCCAATAAATATTTGTGCTTAAAATAGCTTTTTTATTTTTGTTGTTGTTGTATTTGAAAATATACCAAATAGATACATTGTGTATGTCGCTAACCAACAAGCTACTGAAACTTCCAATACTTGAAGCACACATTTGATGGAAAAAGTTTGATCTGACCAATATACTGTATAGTCATACAAAAAAATAGTGGCATTATTTTTATTTTCATCAAGCAAGCGCCCACCCCTATCCCCTGCTCATCTTAACTCTAAACGACAGTCTGGTTACACAGGTTAATCAGCTGCATGTAGTGAGTTTTGGCATCCCTCCCGAGTCTTCATCACTGACACTTTGCGACAGTTGTCCCCTTCGTTGATCCACTCCTTATGCCTAGTGTGCATGATCTAATGTCCCTCTCTCCATCTTCTCCAGGCCAATCCACAATTTACATATTCAGGAGTGAAGGAGGGGAGTTTGGATCTCTTCATAAAGGTCATATACAGACTGAGGTTTACTTTCTTCGCTGCTGAGTCGGCAAACTGCCCGGCCCCGCGCAGAATGTACTTTTAGGTCCATGAGTCATTCCTAGTAGCACCTCTGTATTGTGATGCGGTGTGCTGGGCTGTGACTGTTGGCCGCTCTAGCCCAAGGAGCATCCATAAAGGGAGGTGCGCCTGGCCCCTGTGCCGCGCTATGGGCCCCGGAGCCTCAGTCCAAACACATCCTCACCACTCAACTGTAAATATCACCAACAGCTGGTGGCACACAAGCAACTTAGCGGTGCTTAACAAATGACTGGCCTACATGTGAGGGCGAGGGCGGCCAGCACGCCTCTGTGTGAACCGAGAAGCATCTGAAAGTGCATATGAGGAGCCATAAAACGTTGGCTTGAAAGATGTAAGGACAAAGTAAGGACATCAATAATGTATGTGCGTCTCCTGTTAAGTCAAGTTAAAGAGAAATAGGAAATGTAGGTATGAATGAATGATGAATCTATGCAAGTGATAATAATGGTCCTATTTAAACAGACATGTCATAGAAAATCTTTTTTTTTTAACCTTTAAGCCATGTTATTATTATTCCCTCATCAAAGAAATACCTTTCACTTCATTCAGGTAATCAACCGGTAATCCTTTTTCACTTTGGTCGTTTCTTAGTTGACTCTGTGCTGTGTTCCAGGCTACAATTGAGTTGTTGTTCAAACCTGAAACTGTCCTCCACATTTGTAAAGCCCATAATCAAATATTGGATCTGTTCTTCTGGCCTAGTCTGTGCTCAAAGTATGTACACTGCAAAGAGTTGCTAGCCATGTTGTTGGATGAAAGAGAAAATGTACAGTAGAGCTTTGGAATGTGATGTCACATAATGGGGCATGGCCAGCAGATTGTGTTGATGTGTATGTGGTTGAGGCGCCATCTTACCGGTCCAAACAACAAACTGCTAACTGTAGATCTAAGGGAAGCAAGATGGACAAATAACTTCAGGAGAGTTGGGGCCTGTTGTGTAGTTGACTGCCATGTTAGAACGCACCATCTACGAGGGAATAATGTTGAAAATGGGCTGTGTTTTCATTGTTTTGTGGTCCTGGAAAATGGTGGCCAAATTCCCATAATGCATTGCAGTGTTATGTCTGCCTGTGGGGGGTGCTCCAGGCCAAATCCTCAAAAGCTCTGGTGTTAGTATTTTAGAGGAACTGTCTAATCCTAGCATTTTTCCCTTGAATTTTTACTGTGGACTGGAAACTTACTGGGAAAGAACTGACCTATCTTTGACCTATCACCAAAAACAGACTTAATTGCTCTACTTTTCGTTGTATAATTTATCTGCATTGTGCAAGCATTCAACAATTGGCTATTACCACCACTGCAAGTTTAACTTCGGTGCAATAAGTAGCACAACCCAGTCAAAGACAATACATCAGCTATCTAGCCACCTCTCTTTCCCACTTGCTGTGATCCCTCTGACGTGGACTCCTGCTCCTCGCAGTCATCTCTGTTTACACCGACAGATTTATCAAAGTTGGCCCTGAGCAGCCCTCCGGAGCTGGAGGTATCACCCGTAATGACATGCAGCGCGACCCAGATTACATTTATGATACCACATTTGATACAGCCGTACACCAACTGTGAGGAACGCTGGCTAAAAGAATCAAGCCTCCTTTTCTCACTTTAGACACAATCCATTTTCCAGTGTAAATCACTTGTCAGTCTATTGCAGATGCCGCCGCTGTGATGTGAAAGCGAGAGGTCCGCGGAGCCGGCGAGAGAGTAAAGATTATCTGTGTGGAGCCATTTGGCTGGCAGCGCGCCGTGACAGAGACTGACAGCTCTTTCAGATGACTGACAGGTGTCCTTTGAAACGCGCCGGACGCTGCCTCTGTTCGCACTGTTGAAATGCATATTGGAGCTCTTATCATAAAGGCATGGATGGCCCAGATAGGTGGCGTTAACATTGCAAATGGCTCCAGAATTATTCATTGTCAGTGCGGTGGGAAAGAATGGCGGCGAAGGGGGGGGGTGCGGCGGGCGGGGTGGTGGGGTGAAGTTTGATTATTCCGCTCACACAATGGCAGGTGCTTAATGATTCCTCTCCACCTTGGCAGTGGCATGTGCCGACTTGAGGCGCTAGCGGCGGGTGACACAGGTCTGGCCAAGTGTTAGAGCAAGATCATACGTCCGGGCCCCATTTTAATTTCTAATACATTAATCTTTTCCTCGCAGATCCTCCATGAATATTCCGGGGCTCCTTGTTTGTCGGAGGGGCTGTCTCGCTTTCATCTATTCAGGTGGTTTCATTCAGTGTGAAAGCCAGCTAAATGGACCCGATCAGTCAATGACAAGCGGCGTACAATGGAGCCCAGTAACGCGTCCCTTTTCTCCTTTCAGCCCTCTGATAGACAACCCTGACACCTGCTCCCCGGGGACGCCCTCAGCCCAGTCAGCCTCTGTTCTGGAGAGACTTGCCTTCACTTTATCAGCCCATAAAGGACTGTCGCAGGTGACTATATCAGCTGGGCTACGGAGCTGCTCCCGCTGACCTGCCCCGGGCCGCTGGGCAACGCATCGCATCGCAGGCAAGCGGATTACACTGCCAGACAAGCCGCGCACTCGCACAAATGTTACGCCTTTGTTCTCCTTCGTTAATTAGCATTGTCTTAAGTTCATTGGACCACTGTTCCTAATGAGCGGCGGAGGAGCACCTACAGCAGCCAAGGCTTTGTGTGAGCTGACCTGACAGTGGCTCCTGACTCGGCTGTCTGTGCCGGAGTGACATACACACTCATACGACACATGCACAGGGCAACGCTGCAATTACAAATTAATTAATTCTCAGTATGAGCCGTGAGATGATTATATGCATATGCTTACCCTTTAATAACCATTTTTGAGTTTGAATAAGTTTTAGTGATGCATTAATAAGTTGTAAGTTCTAAAATTGGAGGCACATTATAATATAATTACTTACAATGAAGAAAAAAATACATTAAAGTGATATATGTCAAATTATCATCAAATTAAGTTAGAAGTTACAGTGCTTAACAGATTTATTAGTCCGCTGCTGCCATAATTTAATAGTATTTATGTTTACCAAAATATCTTGTTATGTTTCTATAATGGCTAATCCACCAGTATGTGCAAGATCTTTTTATCAAAATGATATCTTTAATGGTAAGTCCAGACTTGAACCCCATTGAACAAATCTGGGATTTAGTGAAATCAAAAATTGATCAGACCAAAGCAAGTCTCTGGGAACAGCTATAAACTATTTGGAACTCAATAACAAAAGAGACTTTGCAAAAAAACATAAAAACAATGGCAGCAAGAATGCAAGCTGTTATCAGGGCCAAAGGTGGCCGTACTAAATAATGACATTTTAGGTTATTATTTGTCAACAAGGGCTATTTTGTTATTCCAATTGGTTATTTTCTTAATGAACAACAATAAATTGTTAATTTGAAACAGGTTTTTGATATATTACTAAGTTATTTAGCATGCTTTCTTGTTTTCATGACAGGTGGTCTAATACATAAGCACTGTATTTTGCTGACACATTAGGTGCTGGAGTAAACACTTTTTGTGGGTCAATAGCTAGACTAGACTAAACCTTTCCAAAGTCCAGTGCCTCAGGGCTTCCATTACAGATCCAAAGAATATAATTCACCCTTTTCAGAGAAAAAAAGATCTCACCAACATACCATGCATAACATTTTACAAATAATTATAGTCATAATTAAACAAATACACACATCAAACTCAATTTATTTTTATGTGAGCCTCCCCTGCTGTGCCTTTGAGACATTTTGGGAGCCAGCCGCTGAGCTAGACAAAGTAACCAAAACGGCATACAATTTTATTAATATATAAAATTCCACAAATAGCCAGTACATGATAGCCTATTTCATTCCTCTGTATTATTTGCACACACCACTCCATTGTTTCTGGGCAAAATCCTAATAAATAGACGTAGTCAAAATACATACTTTTGCATTAACTATGCCATTGTTACAGTCGCCCCTGGCATGACTGTAAAATGCGTACATTCATTAGTGCCTTTGGTGCTTGCAAAAAACTTAGCTCCTTTCTGTTCTCTGGGATATTCAGGCCAGTGCACTTAATCCAAATTAGCCCATCACTCACCCATCCCGATCTAAATGAGACTCGCAGGGGCCCGGATTCCAGAGCGACGCCTTGAACACTATAACTCACCCCAGAGAGCACCTAGGCGGCCCCAAACTTAAATGTGCATTGGCATATATGGATATTACAAGTGTCAGGGCTTTTGATGGAGATTTGGTGCCATTCATAATTATGATATCTGATTTGGGCTCAGAAGGGGACAATTCAGAGGTAAAGTGGGGGGAGCATACCAATATTTTAATGCAGAGGAGACAGACTTCTCCCCGAAGGAACATAGGCGCTGACACCGGCTGCTGCAAAATTGGGATTTATACTTCCTGTTTTCTATTAATATGGAGATGAATACAGGTGCCGCGGTGTCATAAAATTAGTTTAGCTCTCGCAAATTGCAATTACACGTGTTGAGGAGGAGGAAAAGAGAGGCACATTTTAGCCGGCAAAAGAAAATGTGAGGAAATTAGGAAAAATATGGAGATTTAAAATGAACATAATAACGTGTAATGCTATCCTCGGAAGTCCCCTTCAGCAGGCTCCAGCAGCTGGGCCTATTTGTTCTGGTGACGCTTCCACAGTGCTCATGTGAGGAGTGGAACAAATGCCCTGAAAGGCTCCACTCCTCGACACTTTGGAACTGTGTAAAGTCCTGCCAACGTCGTCCAAAATGCTGCTTTCTGTGGGGAGTTCAAGGGGGGCATTGTTAGGGGAGGATAAACTAGGTTGATTGGAGTGACTTTGGAATTTGGAAACTTGGAAATTTGCTTCTTGTACAATTCAAAAGATGTACTTTTTCAGGATGAGTGAGTGTTGGCACCTTAACCACTATTACTAATGGAACAGGTATATTTTGTCTTACCATGTCTCACCAACTGTTTATCTCAATTTGGTGCTTTTCTTATTATAGTACATTATAAGTATAAGCACATTATTTTCTCTTTTTTTAGGTGAAATAATGCTTGTTCCATTGCCATTCATATTTCAAGAAGTCCAATCCCACTAAAAAGTAAAGTAAATCCCCCTAATTCATGCACTTTTTAAGTACCGTATTTTCCGGACTATAAGTCACACTTTTTCTCATAGTTTTCCTGGTCCTGCGACTTATACTCAGGTGCAACTTATATATTGATTAATGTGTTACGTTAGCATACCATACACCTATTCAATCTGATGTTCTCTATTCTATTGTTATTAATACAACTTGCCTTTCAAGATGAAATGTCTGTTCTTCGTCTCGGATTTTGTAAAATAAATAACAATAAATGCGACTTATAGTCCAGTGGGTCTTATAGTCCAGAAAATACGGTAATTTTTTCTACTGTAAAGCATTCTTCCACGTAAATACTGAAAATGCCTCATTTCCTCTCCAAACCCATGTTAGGTCATAGTGTATATGATGAAAAACAGTAGCATTTGTAGAAAGTAGTGCTTTACTAGGGGCCAGGATTAGGAGGTTTGGCCCCTGGAAGAAAATCGTCTCCCCAAAAGGCCAACTTGCCTATCCCTGAACGAGGCTATTGAGCAGCACACATTTTATTGCTGGGGTATAGGCAACGTTTGGCCGGGGGGTTGAATATGGCTCTCAAATATATACTGGCTCTGCAGATAATTTCGAGAAATATGATGACACCCAACAGTGAACTAAACCCCTGTTAAAGTCTTGTCTGACGTACGGTTTTAGTAGAAAGTAAGTTGTCCTTGAGTGTTGGACGCCGTGGGGACATCACAACAGAAGTTGTTTCAAAGGGCTGCACAAATCTGTCTGATTTGACCATACAGAACAGTTTGGAAATAAGATGTCAAACAGTTAATTGACAAACAAATATACAGTATAGTATCCAAATAATCAATCACCATGAAGCAGATCAATAGTAGTCCTGGGAATTAGGGCCTGACCGGGATTTTTGGGGTCCGATACTCCGGCGATACTGTCGGGGGATTTGTCACACAGGCTTGGGCGAGGTGTACATTTTGGGGTGCTTTAGTGTGCCTTGCCATAGTGCGAAAAAGGTACGTATTTGCCACATATTTACAGTGAAAAAAGTTCATTTGAGAGAGGAAGAAACACATGTAGAGCAGACCTCCCTGTCTCTCAGAGCCAAGTTACCCCCTTAGTAACCTGTGTTAGACTGAAGGTGGAGCTGAAACACTCACCTACTGTATACACCCCGTTTGCCCCACATGAAACAATTCTGTTCATGAATTAAACAGTTAATTAGCCTAATGAGGGAGGGATTTGTAGCTCACATGATCACTGAACCCCATGGAAATAACACTTTTAAACCGTCGGGCGGTAATGCATGGGTTTGCCAAAATGCGCCACGGAGGCGAGTGGAGACGGAAATAGAAATAATCAAGTTGTTATAGGCTAATTTATTTTAAATTGTTTCATAATGCCCATTGAAGGCCCACTTCTCTTTAGCTTTAGCTTTAAACCAAGTTGCTCATGCCTCTAAACATTTAAGCTTTTTTCAATCTAGTCAGTCTGTCATAGCACTAAACAACTGCTCCACAAAATATTGGCTCCACACATTGGGACTTTTAAGTTTGTAAAAAGATATCGCAAAGATAATATTTTCCCTGATAGCTGATATTCCTCTTATTCCCTATTTCGACCGTGCTCTTGTTCTGGTAATCCCGTGTCCTTAAACCCTTCTTCACATCAAGGAAAAACTCGGAGAAAAGAGAAACCTTGAGGAGAACGAAAGTTACCTATGAAACTACGGTTCTATGAATCCCAGATGAGTCAGTCGGGATGAAATAGAACCACAATGAAGGAGAGGTCCAATTCCAGGTGTTACCCGGGTCATTTTTCATAATTATTAGTAACATCAATAACATCCCTCCTTCTCTTTTCTCCGGCCGTCATTTTGTCAAAGTATCGCGAGATTTTTACTCTGCTTTTGCGAGATTCCCCCGGCAACTCCGTCACTTCCTTTTTTTAACTTGGCGCGCGCAGTACACCGGCGTCTGTGTTCGTGTGGGGAAGGCTAGACAGAAGCAGCTACTCGGGTAGGAAACAAATGCATTTATATCAATATTGTGACATTGTTTTGTCATTGCATGGAACTGATATGCTGTCAACTTTTAGGCGCCTCTACCAGTGGGTCGGCACATGCTGTTGTCACCTATTCTGTGATTTTTAAGACGAGAGGGACTGGTGAGTCTTGTTGTTTATGTTGTTAGCATGCTAACGCTAACCGGAGCTAGGAGCTGTCAGCTCCGTTGTTTTGGGAGGTAGTAGTTGGTGCTGGCGCTGACACTACTTGTCCAGCTCATGTATTTTGAGGCATTTCACGATCTGTTATGTACAAAGAATATGAATAATTGTG
>OMNZ01114981.1:18654-61240 GCA_900303255.1 Lesueurigobius sanzi
AAAAAAGGAGAGGGAGGGAGAGAGGGGGGAGGGGGGAGAAAAGGGGGGGAGGGGAGAGGGGAAGGGGGGGGGGGGGGGGGGGGGGGTTGAGAAAATGCACGGCCAATTTGTGAGCTCTCAGAGAAAATGGTGTCTGGTCATTAATTAAAGAAAGAGAAGGAGTATAGTTGTTACCTGGACGCGGGGGCTGCTTTTGAGTGACACTTGTTTGCTGCCCGCCGTTGTTTTGGAAGGGGACTCTCGCTCGGCCACTTTGCGCCCGCTCTTTAATATTGGCTTATTGCCTCTTAGCTGTCACTACATAGAACATTACTCGTCCCCGGGGAGAGACTCCGGGGAAAGCGGGGAGGGAATCCGGGGCTGCGGGCGGCTGCGGGGCTGGAGGAGACGCGCCGGGGTGGTGGTGTTGCTGTGTGGCATGTTGTATCACACACACCCACACACACACACACACACACACACACACACACACACACACACACACACACACACACACACACACACAAATACAGCTTAAAATGTTCTGGTAGAATTTGCTGTTTATTTAGAGTTGTTGCGTTTGGTCATTGCCTTTTTGTATCTGGCTTTCTCTTATGCTGTATACCAGCAGTGTGTCCTATCAGGTAGGCCTAGAAGCTAAATACTGTTCTTTTATATCACAATATATACATAATATGTACAAATTTATGGTCGTTTTTTGATAAGAGATCACAAAGTTCTTTGCTATTCAAAGTCATTTCAAATATACACTGCAAAACTTATATGTGCACTGACAATAAGAATGATTGGATTGAAAAACTAATATCTTGATGAGTTAAAATTAGAGATATATAGCAGGTATGTCTGCTGATATTTGCATATTTTTCAAATATTGGTATCGGTCTGTAGCATAAAAGTACATTTTTCTGATAAATATTTAGCCAAAAGTGGTATTTCACTCTACAATTGTATTGACAGTCTTTTTCAAATAGCCATCATGGTCTTTAACGAAAACTCAGTGAACCACTGTAACCAGCCAAAGTCATGTTGAATGATAGTTTTTTCCAATAATGAACTTAGGAACCAATTTTCATATTGGACCATCCCTATAGTTAAAATGACTGGAATGAAGAATATTCGTCCTTATGAGTAATTCTTACTTACCAAGTATTGAATCTGCAGTTGGATTAAGATTTTTTTCCCTTTATTTCAAGTATATTGTGATTTATTATATATATTTAAAGGGCAATAAGAAATCTTATTTTAGGTGCAGTAGGATGTTTAAAGCAAAAATACTACTAATTTCTATTGGCTGATATTTTACATACAGTACCTGCTCAAAACGAGGTCAAATATAACACAATACAAAAACATTTCACGAAAATGTAACTCATTCTTGTTCTTTTTAATAAATATGAATGCTCTGATGTCACAATCTAAACACACTGTACGGTGAGACGTGTTCAAACGGATGAAGGCATACAACATTGTATGGCAACACACAACTGTTTAAATTTGATGCAAAATATCCCAGCAGTTTCTGTTCTGGCAAGACACTAATGGATGTTCATCACTAATACACGCCTTCTCATCTCCTACCGTGTATTATCGTTCACATTTTACCTTTGCTGCCTCCCAATACTCTCTCGGCAAAACCCAACCCTCACCAAATCTCTAAGTAGAATTTAGTTTTTAAACATTTAGCATCCTCTAAAGATGTCACAAATGCATTACTAGGTCATCCCTAATGGTATTTCTCTACTATCGTTCATTCTATTGTCCTTCTTTGGAGCAGGCACACAAGTAGCAGTGTAGCGTCTCTGAATAAGGTCACCAGATCGTGAACGTGTGTGTGTGTGTGTGTGAGTGTGTGTGTGTGTGTGTGAGTGTGAGTGTGTGTACAGGCAGGTAGCCACTCCCCTCGGGCAATACGGCTGTTTATTGGCTCCTGGATTAGACGCTGGAATAAAAAGCAAAGCGCCAACGCAGTAGATCTGTTTCCCGCGACTTTATATACATGGCAGAAGCTTACACATGACTCGGAAAGAAAGATCCACATTTACTCCATGACATAAATATTGTACAAAGCAAAGGCGGGCTGTTGTGAGGATGACTCAGTGTTGACGATCCGCTGTGGTCTAATAAACTTCCTGAATGTAAAGAGCTTACAGTGTTCGCCCACTTTCAAAAACTAGCTCCTTTGGCTAAATGGGCATGTTCTCTCTTTCGTTGCCTGCCCCACCTTGATTTTTGATGTGCTGACTGCCAAAAATAGAAATGGAAAAATCTAGAAATGTGTAAAACATTCTTTAAATGAGTACATTTGCGCTTGATTTGAGTAACTCATTTCAAATCCGTCCCTGGGGAAAGTGTTTTGCTCTTAAATTTCAAAAGAATTCCCATCTCTTCACGCTTAAAATCGGATACACTGCAAAAAGTGATATCTTGATATATTACACTTGCTTGAATTCAGAATTTTGAGTAATTTTGACTTGCCAAGTAAAATTATGTGCCAATGAAAGTATTTTTGCACTTAAATTAAGAGGAAAACATATACACCGCAAAAACTGATCTCTTGATAATTTAAATTTGCTTGAATTCAGAATATTTGACTTTATCTGCCAATGGAACAAGCATTTTTGCACTTAAAATTAAAAAAAGCATATAATCTCAAGTAATTTTAGATTTATTATCTATTTTTTTAGTGTAAGAAGTTGTTTTTTCTTAATTTAGGTGCAAAAATACTTCTTCCAATGGCAGATATTTTTACTTGGCATGTGAAAATTACTCAGAATAAGGTCAAATATTATGAATGAATTGGAATCATCAAGCAAATTCAACTTATCAAGATACCACTTTTGCAGTGTACTGTAATTCCAAGATGTATTATCTAATTATTGCAATAAGTTGTTTTTTTTCTTCATTTAAGTGCAGAAATACTAATAATTCCAGTGGCAGATATTTTTACTTGACTTAAGTCAAAAGTACTCCGAATAAGGTCAAATATTCTGATTTCAAGCAAATTTAACTTGTTATTTTTGCAGTGTAAAAACAAAACAACATCTTACTTTTTGATGTTTTTTCATAATTTAAGTGTAAAAAACTTGCCCCATGGACAGATTTCTTAAAATTATCACCAAAATCAAAGGCAATGAAAATGTTACCTGTTTCTATACTTTCCCATTGCGTAAACTGGTACAGTAGTAGTTGCACACTGCAAAATAGGCAAAATTTTTCCAAATATTTCCAATTCTTGAAATGAGTATATTTGCACTTGTGTTGAGCAGATAAGTAAAATTATCTGACAATGGAACGAGTATTTTGGCACTTAAAATAAGAAAAATAATATATATGGCACTTAAAACTAGATAATGTTAGTTATCTAATCTAGTTTGATCAGGCAGCTGATCAAAGTTACACAGTCACCATACAACACCGCATCACAAGCGCACATTAGTGAAAAGCACACGAAACACAAAGTCATCTCCTCCTCTGCATGTTCTCCAAATAATAAATAATGAATCTAATTTTACTGCAAATACGGTGTTTTTTTTCTTATTTTGAAATCCAAAAAGTCCAGAATTGTTACTCAGCAAAGTCAGAATTAGTCCAAATATACCTAATTCCAGTCATTTAAACTTATCGAGACGTCCCTTTTTGCAGTGTAGTTGTGGCAGTGTCAATGAAGCATCTGCAAAATATGACAAAGCCCATCACAAAGAGTCATAGTGAGGTTTTCTTTTAGCAGGTGAGGCCACTGTATCACCTGGTTATTCCTCCTTGATCAGGTCGCTCTCCTCCTTCTGGGTTCATGTCTGTGGCCCATCACCTGAACAGGTTAGTGAGGTGGGATTGAAGTGAGGTGGGATTCTCTGGTGAACAGCGTCCTGCCACAGTCAACCGCGAAGGCACAGCTTTTTTTGTCGACAAATCAAAGTAAGAACAAAAGCTGGAGCTATTGTCATTTCTACTACAGACAGAGTGCACAGAATTTAAATGAAATGAAAAAAAAAACACTGGTTCTCATCTGGTGGGTCGGGTCCCAAAAGTGTGTCTGTGTGTCTAATTTTTAGTGAGTTGCAAGCCTTTCTTTAAAAAATACAGAAAATGCACCAGTCTGTTCAAATAAGGTTCTTTTGATCATAATTATTTCATGTTTATTCAACTATTTATTTGTATTTGGTTAGTGGTTGTGCGAAGCCATTTTTTGCCTAAGAACTGAAATCTTTTGAAATCTTAATGAAACAGAAACTACTCAAATGTCCCTGATATAACTTTTACATGACCTTCAACAACTGGCAGGAAAATTGTTCAGGAGCAAAGAAAAACTCACTTCAGCTGAAACACAGGACTCTCAAAATTGGACAAAAAAATGATGCTTGTTTCACGATGCACAATATGTGAACTTTTGATCAGGGACATTTGACTAGTTTCTAGTTGAAAAACATAAACAAGCAGGTTTTTTGACAATAAAAGTCTTGACGCAACCACTAACCATGAGTGAAATAAAGGTTTTTGTGTTATCATTCATATTCTATGAAATGCATGAGTAAACCTTTGAGCAGCTGTAAACACAGTATTTAGCATTATACTGTATGTATACTGTATGTATACTGTATGTATACTGTATGTATACTGTATGTATGCTGAATTCAATTCTTAGTTGGATCACAGCTTGGCGTTATAGATTGATGGTGGGCCCTGATGCCAAACCATGTTGAGAACCACTGCTCTAAACCACACAGCACACACTCAGTTAACACTAGTATGTAGCATGTTGGGCCGTACAGTGGGAATACATGTATTTAGAATACATTCAGAGTACTCATTTTGACTCGCAGTATTTCATTTGAGTGTATTTAGAACACTGTTACTTTCCTAAATTCAAAGAAATACAATGAAGTACTCAATCACCACATTTTACCTGCACATGGCATGACATAGAGAGAAAAGATCAAGACAACCAAAATAAACTGATGCGCTCATGGTGTACATTTGTAATATTATGATTTTGCGTTCCTAATTAGTGGTAAAGTTAATAACAGGGAGAGTTTTTTAAGTATAGTCTGTATTTATACCAGAGGTTACATGAACTGAAAATTCTTGGTCAATGACAGAATATAATAATGAGAAAAATGATCCCCAGTGAAACCATTGATTTATACATACAAATGGATATCAATATTTATTTTTCATAATATGCCTTTCATAAAATGTATACATAAATATAATTCAAATCAATGTGAAAGTATTCTAAGTATTCAGAATACAATACTCTGATTGGACAAAGTAGGAACACATTACAAAATACATTTTATGGCAAGTATTCAATATTCGCCCAAACAATGTGTAGCAATATAGTAGAAGACAAAGTAGTGACAGAAGTTAAAAGAAAACAGTTGTAGAATAATTTTGTCAGTAATAATACCTTTTATCCTATTAAAAACAACAACCGTGGGCATTTTTATTCGCTCATGTTTTTTGTCACAAACTTGCAACCCCTAATTACCTTAAAATACATAACAGCATACACTCTAAAACATTTTGTCACTGTCTTATTATGCCCAATTAAGAGTAAAGCAGTTAGCATGTTGTCTGCGATGCTAATTCCTGTAGCACTTCCTCCTCCTTTGTGTTGAACTGTGACACCGAGCCACAATGGGGAACTCTTGATCTGAAGTGCATAGAAATCCCCCGATTTCAGGAGCCTGTGATTTTCTGCTCACAGCCTAATCCCACCATTCCACCACCTCTCCTCTCTTATGCCAGTCACATTTTCTAATTAGCTTTCCCTGTGGAGGAAGAAGATGGATTATATTTTAATATCTGGGGCCTAAAATTAGTTTATATTTTAGCAAGTTAGCACTTCTCGGGAACTTGATTTACTCTTGAAGCTGTAAAACCCGCGAGCTCGCAATTAATCATTCTCTTTGGTCCTGTTCAGGAGGGAAAAAAGGAGGCTATGGTGTCAGGAGCTGGATCACAATAGGTAAACAGCTAATTTACACTATTTAGAAATCCCCTCTCTGTATTGTACAACGCACGTCAGCGCGGCGCGATTGTTCTGTCCTACTGCGGTTATTAATTACGGCACACATTTAACAAAGCCACGCTGTCTATGACTAATCATCGACACACACCGACTAAAGATCTTGTTCTTTTCTCAATTACTTCATGCACCAAGCTAAATCCATGTGAGAAGTCAACTTAGGGCAGGTGTTAAATCAGACTTTGTAAAGTAATAGTTACACTTTGTCTAAATGAAGTTCTTTTGTACAATATCTCACGGACAGGCAGTTTAGGAAGTCCACTCCACTTGCTTGTTCTTTAACTTATGTGAGACTGAGAACTACTGAAAACTTTCCAGTCCAACAGTGTTATTGCAGCAGCAGAGCAGGTGTAGGCCTCCTCCTCCTTCAGCTGCACCTCCACACTCTGCTGCTGCTGCTGGAGCTCTAAGCCTGGATCTGGCAGGGCTTTGGGCTGGTGTTTGGTGACTGGAGCTCGGTGCTGTTGTCGTGGGGATCATCAGCGCTCTCTCCCAGGGAGATGAGCAGCAGAGGCCAATTTCATATGCGGCGCTCGGCCCCTGGGTCTGAGTGGAGGTGGGCTTGGTCCACCCAGTATCCTGGCTTCATTAATCATCCGCCAAGGCTTACCGGCAAACCCCCTCTCCGCCCTCTCCTAGACAACCCCTCGGATTACACAGAGCCAGCGAAATGTCAGCCCAAATCTGAGTCTTGATGCAGATAATCATTTCAATAATATTTCTCCATTTGTGCCCTGGATGCCAGGGGAATAAAGCTTTTCCACTGTCAGGTAGCATAAGACTACAGTTGGTGGGAATACTTGACTCTGAGCCAGATGGCTTAGCCATGCTCGCAGCATATGTTCAACAAGCAGTCCTGTGCCAAGCACGCATTAGACTTTTTATTAATTTGAAGCACCAGGTATACCGTGTGCATATGGATATATTAATGAATTGTACCTGGCTCCAGTGCACCTTTACGGCCATCACAGGTTCACCTCACTGCTGCAGCATACATATTAGACAATAATTGAGCCTTTACAAAGACTATAATTTTGGTAATTTTGCAGCATAGCACTGTATGTCATTGGCAATTACGTAAGACATCCGAATGTAATTAAAAATGACTTCAGTAATGATGATAATTACTGTGTATTTAATGGCGTCACATGTGCTGTTGTGACATCGCAAATTGCCACTTGGAACATGAATATGCCTGGGTCCAAGACAAAAGAAACAGTACTGCATGGGAGGGCAAATTTATTCATTACTACTAAGTTGAACTTCCCTTTAACAGCCCTGCGCTCTGCAATCCTGGGAGTTCTGCTCTCAGTGACTTATGGCGGCGCGCGGGGAGGGGGGCGGCGCGCCGAAAATGTCAATAGAAATAGTAAGTGTGAGAGGGAAGGCTTGCCTAATTAGTGCCCATTTAGATTTTATGACGGCTCTGAGATCGGCTCTTCCTGACAGAGAGCACTATAGTTGCATATTGTCCTAGCCTGAGGGAACCATAGGAAAATCCAGATTTATTGTACCTATCATACCAGCATATTTCATTTGCCATTATGAGATGCCATCCTGCAATGATGCTGGATTATTTATTACAGATTAAATTGTGGGAGCTGGGTTGTTGAGGAACATTTCAAAGTACCATTTCTCTTATTAACTTCTTCATTATCGGCCGTGGTGTGATCTAAAAGCCTGCTCCTCCTTACCTGCGTTAACAAATTTCTTCCTGATTGGGCCTTGGCTAACTGTTTGTCTCTTTCCAGCTTTTGTTCCTCAGCATTAGTGCCATCTTGCAACACCACCATTTGTTCTGTGCACCATTCCCCCTAATTTCCACCAGAAGTTGCTTTCTTTTTACTTTCAGAAATAGCCAAAATTGCGTTTTTCCAACAGACATCATTTCTTTTTGATACTACGAACCAGGGATAATACTTAATCCCATCGTAGATTTGCATCATATCGAGTGCCATCTCCGTCTGCGCTGTTTCCATATGCTTGAGTGGCTTTATACATTGTGTATTAGGCAGTGTTTATTTACTATCTCCCTTAAACCCCAGGATGTTGGCATTTATCCTATTTACACATCAATATTACATCTCCATGAAGGCCTTGAGAGTTGCATTTAAGTCATTGTGCGGCGGTGTATTAAAATGACTCCATACTGTGAGGGGAGCTCGTCAGGGAATAGCTGGGCCCTGGACTCCCATTACCCGGCATAAAAGTGTCAGCCACTTTAATTACATTCATGCCTCCCCTAGTCCGTTTTACTGCAGCCGCAATCAGATTTCACGCATACATCTCAGCGCTCCGTCTTAACCGTTTGTTGATGGGGGGCTCTGGCTGTAGGGTCTCGGCTCTGCGGTGCAGGAGAACGGCGTGGAGTGCGAGGAGAAGCGGGGAGAGGAAAGGGTGGGGGGGCGGGGTGACTTTATGGGGCACATGCTACGGTGGTGGTGGTGCTTCTTTGATTCTATCTGATGTTTATCGAGCCGGCACTGCAAAAAGTGATCAGTTAAAATGGCTGGAATATTTTACCTTCATTTGAGTAATTCTGACTTGTCAAGTAAAGACTCTGCCAATGGAATAAGATTTTTTGCATTTAAGATCAGAAAAAAACACTATGAGATTTATTATTTAATTTTGAGTGTAATATATGTTGTTTTCTTTTTTAAGTACCAAACTACGTGTACTTGCCTCCTCAAATCCAGGTCAAAAAGAATGAAAATCTGGCCTATGTGTTATAGAAGTCCTTGATATATCTCATTTCTACACTGCAAAATGTAATCTAAAAACAAAATCGGTACGCCGTTGATGTGAGAATATAGAAACAGAGATACAGAAAATAACATCTAAATTGAATTAATTATGTTTTTTTCTTGTTTGAAGTGCAAAAATACTTGTTCCATTGGCAGATAATTGTACTTGTGTAGTCATATGTCCATCTTGTTAAGGACTATAGATGGAAATTAGCATGGTGCTAAAGCTGGTGCAGCCATCTTTCTAATGTAACTGCACATTGTCCTTCAAACAAATAAACTAAACTAAACTAAGCATATCAAGGCCATTTTATATATAACATTTTTACATTTTACGAACGAAGGGGCAGAGCATGATAAGTTATTATTAACTTCTTCCGGTTCCCTTTGAGCAGCACTGCACAGGACATTTCTGTTGTTCCGAGTATCTTTTGTTATTGATATGTATAAAATAAAAAGACATTTTTACTTGCATTTAGATACATTTTTGCAATGTATGGCAATCCTCGCCCTCCCTGGATTATATTGTACATGCTGCTATACCAGAGGAAAAAAATACAGTTGTGCTCAAAAGTTTACTTATGCATTTCATAGAACATGAATGATAACACAAAAACCTTTATTTCACTCATGGTTAGTGGTTCCGTGAAGCCATTTATTGTCAAAAATCCTGTTTGTTTACGCTTTTCAACTAGAAACTAGACAAATGTCCCTGATGTGCATCTTGAAGCAAACATCATTTTTTTCACAGAGTCCAATGTTTTTCAGAGAGTCCTGTATTTCAGCTGAAGTGAGTTTTTCTTTGCTCCTAAACAATTTTCCTGGAAATTGTTGAAGGTCGTGTACATGTTAGATCAGGGACATTTGAGTTGTTTCAAAAGAGTAAACTCATTTCTTTGACAATAAATGGCTTCACACAACCACTAAACTTGAGTGGAAAACAAAATCTTGTGTTATCATTAATATTCTATGAAAAATGGCCAAAAGATTAAAAGGGTATGTAAACCTTAAACTATATGCAGGCATAAAGAAAACAGACAGATCCCACGCAGTCCAGGAGTCAAACCTGAGACTCTTTGTGGCTCTCTAAACGCTGTGCCACCATGTCGCCAAAGTACCAGTACACCAGAACAGCTTGTAAATTGTTTAGGCCTCTCAATTAAAAGACAACAATGATTTGCTGTGTAGGAGACTATGGTGGCCACTCATAGTCTCATTTTCTCCACCATAATCTATAAATAAAATTAAGAATAATGACTTATGACAAATTACACTTTTGACATATTAAATTATCATAAACATAGAGAATTATACTATACTGATGATCCCTTTGATGCAATTAATGACATTTTTATTCCAAAAAAATCTGATCACCTGGACCCCCATAGTCTGAGGAGAATTCTGTGAGAAATGTTGAATTGTATGAATTTGAGACGGACTCATAGTGAAAATCAGATCATTCTATTGTCATTGGACAACTAGTATTTTATGAACAATGATTATTTAGTCTGATGTTTTGAGGAACCCAAGCAGGTCGGTAATCCCTGCTTCGAGGTGGGCAGAAGAACCCCTTTGAACAGTAATTGTTGCCATCATATTTTGCAGCAGGTCTATTAGCACTGGCCTGGTTAGCCACGATTAGCAGTCATTTGTGGCCTTTTTGTTGGCATTTGTCCAAAAGATAACGCTTGCATTAGTAACCCAAATGTATGCGTAATTTATATTTGCAGACACAACTGGCGTATCCTTGCTTTTTTAAGTCCGCACATGGTGTTTTTTTGGGGGGTGAAGTTGCATTTAGCTAGCAGATGATCTTGTCACTAAAAGGACACAGTTTAAGGAGTTCTCTTTTGAAGCTATATTTCTTATAATAGATACATTTGGCCTTGATTTGAGTTATTATCTGCCAATGGAGCAAGTATTTTTGTTCCAGTGGCCAAAAATACCAAAATAGATCACAACACAGTGCACCTTCCTCTTTATGCGAGGGTGCCCAGTAGTACAGGTGCTTTTTTTCCGCATCTTTTTAATAGTCAAGGCTCTGCACTGATCTCACTGCCTCTGTGGTCTCCCCCTGCTTTAAGTGAATCCCGGTACGTATCCGTTGAATTGTTGATTAAGTTGGCACACCCAGCCACTAAATATCAGTGCACCCTGCTGCGAGTCTGACTAGCCTGTACACACACACACACATACACACAGTTTCGGGGGGGGGGGGGGTCAAGTCACGCCGGTCAGACCGTTATCCAGCGCCGGGCAGCCAGTGTCACTTACGGTTTCACGCCGGAGCTTCCTGACCTTCTAGGAGTGCAAGCCAGATCCTCTCTTGTTTATACCCGGCCATGGATCAGTGCGTGGAATATGTCTACATCCTCTCAGCCAATTTCACACAGAGGAGGCGCGGTGTGGGCGGCCGATACAAGCCGTTTCCCCCGGACGATAGGCCCATCCCTCACCGGCTCTGCCACCGGAGAGACAGGCAGGAGACACAGACACTCCGCTGCTCCAGTGGGCCACGCAAGCCAGCCCCTCCCTCCCCCGGGAACACCGCTCTGTTATTTAAGAGAGCATTACCAAACAACAAGGAAGTCAGAGAAGGGTTCAGCTTTTCAACTTTTAACCTTATTGTAGTGTTTAGTCCTCATCAGAAACATCGGAGGGGCGCTTCTTTTTCATGTGTGCATGTTTCATTCATCCTGCACTGCAAAAACTAATGCCATTTGAGCAGGCAAGTAAAATAGCTCCTTCCATACAGACTTCCTTGTGCTAAGAAAAACTTGTACAGGAATTATTTTGTGACCTGTCCCATCAGGGAACTGAATAAGTCGTAGCCCCCATCATTACGAATGGAGGTCAATAACATTTTTTCTATTCTATTCTATTCTGTTCTAATAAGAAGGAGGGGGAACGCACACCAAAAATGTATGTCAAAGGTGCATTTTTCTTTTTTCAACCACAGTGCAGATGCTTCCACGTTATCTTTAATAAATATACCTTTGGACATTGGCCACCTGAGTGTGCGAAACTGCTATTTTGTTCCTACATTTTTCTCTTCCATCCATCCATCTTCTTCTGCCTATTCGTTGCCAGGGCGCGGGATCCCACTGCACCAGTCCCTTATGGCTCCTCCTGCAGGTGGTGGGTCCACGGGAGGACAGCTCCACAGTGCTCCTTACACCTCGGGCCGACGTAACGGCCTTGATGGTCTCTCATCATAAGGGACTTCTCTTTTGAGAGGGATTTTCTCTTAAAATAAAAAAACAAACATCCTCGCACCTAAAAAAAGATAAAACGCAAATTAATGTAGAAGTCATTTTTAGCTCATCAAGGTATCATTTTGTGCATATTTGGTCCCTATTCTGTACTCATGACGCTTGCCCATGACGATTCCATGAGTTTTATCATCGACACCTTCACTATTGCAGATGATCATGTTTGACGGTAGCTATAGTTGATATTACCCTCAACTGACACCAAATCGCTTGCCTTTTTACTGGAGTTAGATAGAAGCACCATTGCGCTGGAAACATTTTAAGGCCAAAGACTCCTGTCGTAGTTTAAAAAGCCTAAATAACACATATTGTAGACCTACAACAGAAAATAGTTGACAAAAAGAGGGAAATTTGATCAAAATGTAATCAAAGGTTCAAGTTACGGACAAGTTTGTATGTTTGCCCCGGTGAACAAAATTCAGAATAAGAAGCACAATTATTTCACACCTTTTTATTGGCTGGAGGAAAAGAGACATGTATAAAAGGAAAAGAATATGAAGCAAAGTTAAGGATTTGTTATTAAAAGGAATCTGAAACGCACCCTTTTGACAATTCGAAGCCATGTGTTTTCTAGTTCTCACTATAAAACAGGCAAGTCACGTACTTTTCCCTCTCCTATCAATATTTTGACAATATTTCTTACAAATTGTTTACTTATTACACAGTGTTCTTAAAGTGAAGGATAAAAACATCTCAGAAAAGGCTTAGCTTGTTTTGAAACGACAAGGAGTCCATCTTAAGATAATTTATAGTCAGCGTAATAACCACTTAGGGGAATTATCAGAGAAGCCATTAATTACCGCTAATGATTTAAGCATGACAAGCACATTTGCCATAAAACTCTATTTATGACACACATTGAAGCTTTTGGAGAGAGAAAAAAAAATGAATGCGCTGCCCAAACAATGCCTCCCTAAGTCTTAATGTGGAAATGAGGGATTTGCGGCACAGCGGCTTCACCATATTCTAATTTTGCCTTAACAATCAAAAGGTAATCAGTGCGCGGTGCGGGCCCCTCTCCAAGAACACTTGTGTGGGATGAAGGCGCCCGGCTTCATGGCCAATTGATCTAATTACATAAAGAGAGTTCCACTGCCTCTGTCGCCGTGATATAGCGCAACCCGCAAGATCTGGCTGTTCACTTAATTAAGTCCTCATTCTTTATCGCAGTGGTGAACCGGCGAGGACCATCTAATATTCTGTCCTACCAAAGCTGCTGCCACCGCCTCTCCCAGCGCTGTTGATGTAGCTGTGTGGGGCCCGTGAGCCAGTTTAGGGGCCTCTAGTCGGATAGTTGAACAGTTCATCTGTGTTATGTTTTATTATAACTTTTTAAAATACATTTGGACAATGTAGCTTAGGGCTGGGCGATATGATGATAAAAATCGAATCGTTATCTGGTATCCAGGCGATCTGCTTTTTTTGGGAACATCGTCATATCGTGATTCAGTGGTTTTTATGTTTAATGCAACTCTGAGCTCTAATACTGACACTTTCTCCACACACTGCTTCTACCGTCTGGATTAAACCAGAACTATCATAGACTGAATCTGGATTAAACCAGGAGAAAACTAGGTCTAAACCTGGACAATATCATAGACTGAATCTGGATTAAACCAGGAGAAAACTAGGTCTAAACCCGGACAATATCATAGACTGAATCTGGATTAAACCAGGACTAAACCAAGAAGTAAACCGGACTAAAGCAGAGACTGAAATCAAGGTCTAAACCAGGACAGAACGAAAAGATGATTACCCAGGAATAAACCCAGGACTAAACCAGGACTAAACCAAGAAGTAAGCCAGACTAAAGCAGAGACTGAAATCAAGGTCTAAACCAGGACCAAACTAAAATGGCCTAGACCAGGGACAGAGCAAAACAATGACTACCCTGGACTGAACCTGGACTAAACCAGGACTAAACCCAAGGACTCAGGCAGAAATAAACCAAGAGCAAACTGTATCCAAACGAGAGTCTAAACTAAGGCCTAAAACTCTTAACCAAGACTAAACCACTTCAACACCAGGTCTAAACCAAAGAAGAAGCAGGTGGATTTAGTCGCCTTTCAAAGACAATACTACATATTAATTGTGAGAAAATCGAAATCGTGATTTTAACTAAAGAATATTGTGATAAGATTTTTTGGCCATATCGCCCAGCCCTAGTGTAGCTTGGTGTCATATGCTCATATGACTTAAAGGAGAAGGAGGGTATTGTTTTGAGTATTCTTTAAATCTTAAATCAGCCACAGTTCTGTCGACCTGCCCAGCTGGTTGCCACTACTGTGTATTGATTAAATGAAATTGTCAAACGTAAAATGCTTTGTGTGAAAGGCTCTATAAACATAAAGCTCTTCTTCTTTATTTCTGAACACAAAACATCCGGATTTGTACTCGTATGCCACACAGCAATGGAGATTAAATCAATATGGAGGCTACTGACAAGACAGGCAGTGTAGTGGAGCCATTTTGAACGCCGAAGTGATCAGAGCAAGCCTTAAGGTGGTATCTCACCGGCGGGGACTTCCTGGAGACTTCTCTGAGACTTCCCAGTGCTGAGAGACTTCCCAGTGACTCAGAGACTAAAGGGCCTACCTCACCTCCCATTGAGACTAAGTCAAAACCTGGGGTAGATTTGAGTCTCCGAGACGTCTCTGCAGAGTCTCCTAGTCTCCAGGAGGTCTCCAGGAAGTTGCGGAAAATAGGAGACTAGTTGGAGACTTTTTCAGGGTCTCGGGGAGGTCTCAATTCAGTTGCAGCGAAGTCTTGGAGACTCAGAGACCTCGTTGACACGTCTCCCGGGTCATGTTCAAAATTAGTCTCCACGAAGTCTCTGCGAAGTCTTAACAACTGAATTGAGACGTCTCCGAGACTTTTTCCAGTCTCCAACGGGTCTCCCGCAACTCCCTGGAGACCGGGAGATTTTGTGGAGACGTCTCGGAGACGTCTTGGAGACTCAATTCTCCGCGAGGTTGCGAACTAGTCTTCAGGCCGGTGAGATAGGCCTTTTACAAAGCTGCAAGAACTTTACCACCACACAGAAAACCACTTTACGCCCCTTTATCCATTCTGAATCTGATTTATGACATCAGCAGGTGAACAAGAGCGTATTGAGCTCTTGGTAATGAGACGCACTGAACATTTACTCACACATCAGTGGGTGAAAATAAATATGAGTCCAGGTAAATTGAGAGAACTGCTTTAAAACAGAGTTAAGATGACAAAGATAGTACAGTATAATGTCAGATTAGGGATAACATTTAGTGATGTGGGGTCCTGCACATCGTCTAACAGCTAGAGATGCCTCTGTCCTCCTCTCCTCTTACTTGTTTTGTCTGGATTAACGGTACACGGAGGTGACCGCGTCTCAACCACTGTCCTATATGTTCTTGCTTGTAATCACCGACCCCTGTTACTCAATTATGGGGTGCGAATTTGGGTTCCTCTGCGACCTTCTCTGGAGTGATCCTACCCGTGACCCTTTAATAAGAGCACAGCCTCGCCACCGCTGCCTTTGTGTGTTGCGTAGAGTTTTTTTTCCTTCTGCTTTTTTTTTTTTTTTTTATTGGTGGCGGGATCTTTATGAAGGGAGAAATGAAAGAAGCGGGTCAGTCGTGTTGTGTTCTCACATCTCCTCCACTTCAGAGGCGACGGCGGGGCGGGACAGCGGTGTTTACTTTGATTCGGTGTAGGGTACAGCCGCGAGTTCAAGGGTTGGAGGTGAGGAAGCGGCGCGCTCTCTTGTAAGGTAATCATGTGGGGCTTTGTGCTCCTTGGACCCGACTGACTGACTGCAGAGGGGTTGTCTGTCTGTCTGGAGCTTCCTGGACGACGCGTTTGATATCAGATGAGGGTGGTTGCGATCGGGGAAAGATGTGACCAGAAAAAAGCCTGGATGGTGTATCAATGTGCCTTTCGCTGTGTAACTTGGAGACTGACAGCACATATGGGGGCTCACAGAAGGACACAGGCAGCATTACCTTCTTTTTCAATACCTTTTTTCTACATCTAAATGCAACAGTAATGGCTATTTTTTTGGTGTCAGTTTTATCATTTAAATATTGTTGACCAGATTTGTCTGGTCAACAATTCCAACATTTCTTTTAGACAGCCAAGTGAAATGGGGTAAAGACATTCATTGGATTAAACCGGAGTCCAAGGCCACAATGCTGAGGATAGAAAAGTATTCCCCCATATGTGCAGCAGCCTTAAAGTGGAACTAAACACTAATCAATCAATTTCTACTGAAACTATTTGACACGTCCTATTGTGGAGCCTCCAGATGTGGAGCCAGGCTCATGGTCACAATCACCTGGCAGGAGGATTAACCTAATCTGCATGTTTTGGGTTGATGGGGGCAACCCATCCAGACACGGGGAGAAACATGCAACCTCCACACAGAAAGGCCACACGGGCCGGGAATCGAACCCGGGACCTTCTTGCTGTGAGGCAAGAGCGCTATCCAGAATGCTCATGGGTCTCTTAAGAGTAAACCAGAAGGAGGAGTTAACCTCTAAGTCCCTCCTCTCTACACTTCAACTACAAAGTACAGATGAAGACTGAAGAATCTTTGCCTACGATAAAAAAGCAGCTAGTTCATACCCGCGCTCTGACCTGCACCGGGAAGAGACGGAAGTGCGATGCATCCAATACATTACCGCTCCATAGAGAAGATAGCGCCAACACCGTGGCGTGATCCTTTCTTTTCTTTATCTGTACCGCTGGATTTGGGTTGTGAATGTGGGCGGAGTTTTGTGTTGAGTTACACAAACCACATACCATCTGCACAATACTGACAACTTCAAGCCTGCTAACAGCAAATCAACCTTACATATGTGCTCGAAAACAGTAAAAATGTTTGCAATTAGAGGCAGACAGCGCCCCATTGTTATATTATTATTATAGGCACGGCTGTGACTGGAGAGGCACTGGGAGGGGGCCCCATGTGAACTCGTCTTGTCCTGGGCCCCAAGTTTGTCGAAGGCCCTGATTGTTGTTGTGACCACTATCATTTTTGCCAAGATAACTCTCTTTTAGATTAACCTAAAATAAATCGAAAAATAGACTTATATTTTTGCTCTCCTTTTACAGGAATAACCCAGTATACATATTATATTTTTGTATAATTATATTAAGTCACTTTTTACATTTTTATTTATCCTTTATTTAGGTTTGTCCCTTGAGACTCAATGTCTCATTTACAAGAGAGACCTGATGATGTTTGTGGAATTAATTTGTGATTACCTCTTTGTATAGTATTTTTTCTTGTCCTATAGTTCTTCTTCTTTCTTCTTATATTAGCACATTTTTATCAAACTACTTTCAAGGTCAAGACTTCACACCACCTGCCACCCCCCGATTCCCGTGAAACCGCATTTACCCTGCTCCTGGTTGGCTAAAGGTGATAGAAAGATTATGTCTATTTACCGAACTATACCTCGGCGCATATTACCTTGTGCTTGAGTTTAAAGAGCGCTCGGTGAGAACACGGAAGTTAAGGAGGCAATTACATAATGAAACGGCCCATCAATTCACTCGGGCGCGCGGCGATGGCCCAGATCTGTGCGGTGCAGCTGACCCAGTGGAAGTACAACTGTTGGGATTAAACCAGCCGTTATCAGAGGACCAAGGGGCCCGCGAGGATGTGACGGCGTCTTCTATCTCTGCTCTGCAATTCGGTTATTAATTACCCGTCCTCTCCCGGCGGCGGCGGTGGCCATTGTATTTACGGCGTTTCCATGGCGACCCCAGCCCATTTCCAGGCTTTGTGTCACTATTAAGACAAGACCTGTATTCAAACGGGCTGCCTCCTCTAAATATAGCCCCGGCTCATAATGTGAGGCTTATTATGGTGAAATTAACACAGCTCTGATGCAGCCTGCTTCATAATATGTGCTGCTAATATACGGCGCAATTACAGACGGATAAGAAATGGGAAATATATGAAAGTCTAATTTAAATAAAATGTGGGGAGACTCAATGTAGTGATTGCCATATGCCACCCGGGTGCTCCTGCTTTCTTCCGTTACCCACAGATTTGCATGTACAGGTGAACTATATTTTCCCCAGGTTTTTAATGGGGTGACGGGACTGTGACCTGCTCAAGGCGAGACACTGCAGATGAAAAGGAATTAAAAAAAAGATACAGTACATCAATTCTGGTTTAGACATGGTTTACATACAGTTTAGACAAGGGGTGCCCAAAGTGTGGCCCGGGAGCCAAATTCGGCCCCCGAGATGGTGCTCACATTTGTAAGAAGTATCTTCTTTACTGAATTTACTTCACTGAATTTGCGCTCAAAAAGCGCTATATAAAACCAATGCATTATTAATAGACTGTTAATAGTTACAAAGGACACCTAAACTACTGTCCTACTCAATATCACAGTAAATAAAGGATATTTAATCATACATCTGTTTGCATTTCATCTTTCTACATGTAAAACAGTATCGCGTTTGGCCCTTTGCCTTAGTCCTAATTTCAGACCTGTCCATGCCTGGTGGTACTTGGAATGACAATTCTTATATGAGGTGGTACTTGGCATGAAAAGTTTGAAAACCACTGCTGTATGTTACTGACATAATCATGAGAACAAAATGTATTAGAAGTTCAACGCTCAATCATGTTAAATTGTCTCGACTTATATACAGTAGTGCTTTTCCACCTACATTAGGCACTCAAAGCGCTTTACAACGAGGATCCACTCACCCATTCACACTCTCATTCATACACCTGTGTAGACACTGGATGCAAGGTGGGTGAAGTGTCTTGCCCAAGGACACAGCAACAGTGAGCCCCTGCATGAGCCGGCATTCAAACTTCTAACTTTCCGATCATGAGTTGAGTCTAAGCAAAAAATCTGCATCAAAAATAAATTCAATTCAATTACCACGTCTTGGCCATAGATTGTGGATGTGGTGTTCGGCCCGAGCTAAAGGAAGCTCAATCATCCTGTGGTTGAGGTGGGCTCCCATATGAAGTCTATGGCAAAAATAATATGAAAATAGAAAGGAAAAAAAGAGAAGAAGCCAAACTTGTGGTGGTAAGAATGACAAGTCTGTGTCCAATAATGACTTAAAATGTGTCAAAAAAGCTACTAACTTCCGGTGATTTCCACCATATGCTAAAGGGCTTCACGGAGGACAAGCTAATCCTATGTCCAACGTTTGTATGGTCTATGGCAGGGGTAGGCAATGTCAGGCCTGGGGGCCAAATCCGGCCCTCCAGCATGTTTCCTCTGGCCCCTCAGATGGTTTGAAACATATGACTCTGTTATAAAATACAGAAAATATGACCAATTCCTTCCCAGAACCCCCCACAAAGCAATGATTAAAATTAGATCAAAATGAAGAAGCTCGGCCTCCGTCTTGTGGCTAGAAAGAATATTGGCCCTCGAATCAGCAAACCTCCCTAACCTGGTCTAAGTTCTCCCCTTAAGGCACAAAGTGTACAAAGCACCTGTGAGAGGCTGCATTCATGAACATAAACATGACTCTTTGGAACTCACTACAATGAAATATAAGAAATATTCAAAAGTAGTTACTGTACTTGTGTTTCTTGTCCATGCGTCATTATGTGATGAAAGACATTTTAGATAAATTATTTATTAGATTGATATTCAGATTTTTTACAAACATTTGACAAAGGATTGGTACTTGGTATTGCGGAAAAGGCATATTACGATATCTTGCAAACGCTATATTGTCCCAGCCTCACAGTTTAACTGTTTATTTGGATGTCCCACAGCCCATGTCTGCCTCCCCATACTCCACCGCTGTAGTGTGTCCTTTCACAGTGGCGAGTCTGATATCCTCTGCGTTCTCATTCTGGCCCAAACAAGACCCGGAGCACCTTCTGTCACAGCCTCCAGCCCGGGGCCCGGCGACGACCTGCTGCCAGGCCTCCGCGCTCTGCCAGTTGTACTTTTTAATTGGCCATCTGGGGAAAGCTGGGTCTAGTGGCTGGATATTAATCAGTGAATTAACCTAGCCATAATACAGCTCTGTCCCAGCGGAGGGGGGCGGGCAGCTGTGGGCAGGACCGGGCGAGCAGAGGGGAGATGAACCGCGCGCTGGATGCGATTGGAAGAGAGGGGACCTTCCCGAATGGGTCGACCCGCGATTGAACATTTCCTCCGAGTCCCCTGCCACGCGTCCCCCCTGTCTGCAACGCTGCTGACCCCCAATTTGTCTGACAATCACATGGAGGATTATCGCCAGCATGTCACTGCAGATGTCACAGGTACTATGGGCCTCTGTAGGGACAGGCCTGCAAATGCACTCACTCACTGTATTTCACGGGTTAGTAGGATAATGCTCATAGCTATGCAGTTCAAGTTAAAGTTGTCGTATGTGGAGTTTTTATGACATGATGTTTGTGTTTAGTAGGCAAAGATTCTTCAGTCTTCATCTGTACTCTGTAGTTGAAGTGTAGGACGTGTCGCTCTTTATCCAAAAAGCTTTGTCAGCAAACTCATCTGCTGACAAAGCTTTTGTCATGCCGTACAGTTGTGAAGCTATCGAGAAAGAAACCTCAAAACATTCAGAGCCTATATCCAGTAGATGATGGGCAGGCAGAAATTCTACTGTGGTAACTGTCAAAATGCAGATTTCTTTGTCCTGTTATGGTTAGTATCTCTGTCATTACAGGAACAATCCACATCAAACTAATTATTTTCTCATAAAGGAATTCAAAAGTAGTGACAACATTCATAAACATGCTCATGGTTTTGATCAGCTGAAATTACTTTCAGCCAAAAGAGGAGGTTAGGAGGTTGGTAGACCCAAACAAATTTTCTGTTTTGAGATTGGCACCTGCATCAGAAATGATGACATCATCAATTTCTAGAACTTGTTGACTGAATTTGTACTGATCAATCCTGACATATCCTGACGGATTGCCCCAACGGCATCGAAGGATGGGTCAAATGCAGAGAACGAATTTCCCTACGGGGATTTATACCTTTCCTTACCTTTATCCATGTCATAAAGTGCCTCCACAACATACATAGCATTTAATGTTTGAATTATATTGAGATAAGCCATGTTGCTAACTTGTCATTTTAAAATGTCAAATTTTCCCTGAGACAGGTAAAAGTGGTGATAAAAACTTTTGAGTGCCGTAGCACTGATTGATTGATTACATTTTAGAATTTGAAATAATGTCTCTATGTATAAAGACCTGTCGCTCTGAAGCACAGGTGCCAGGGCTGGTCAGAAGAGTGCCCAGAGCTCCCTCTGCAGACACCAGTCAGAATGAACCAATGAAAAAATCAGTTTTAAACCACACCGTTGGCCATTTACCAAATATCGCATGTGCAAAAATGGATCAGCAGCAAATGGTAAATCAGGTGCGACATGGCCACAAATAGCGGCAGTACATTATATTTTCACTTGCTATTTACCAACTGTCTTGATAAATGACCCCCTTTGAGTGTAAAACTGCCCAGAACTGATCCATTGTTTATGGCTTTAAAAAATTGTTTTGCGTCATCTATGCATCTGTAATACATCCCAGGAAATACTGATCGACGCACTTGAGTGGTAGAATATGAAATTACTTAAGTTAACTGGATTACTCAAAACTGTGTGAATGAAGTAAAATACTAGTCCAGGTATGTTTTTGAAGAAGGAACAATCAGGAGGCAAGAGAGTTCGCCACTAACTATAACACAACTATTTTAAGATAAGATAAGATAGTTCTTTATTGATCTCACAATGGAGAAATTTACTTGTTACAACAGCTCTTAGGACAGGATCACACAGGGGGGTGCAAAAAGTCAGGAAATGTGCCATCAGGAAGAAAGGTTTGCAAACAGTGGACAATACTGGAATAGGATTTAAAAAAAAAACTAAATTTAAAAAAGGCTAATAATGATAACAATAAAATAAGTGTCTCTTAGCATTCATCAATCAAAACAACTGTATAAACTGTATATATTTTATTTGACCTTTATTTAACCAGGACATATTTGCATGGGAGTCCTGGCCCCAGGGGGAATCCTATTGTACATATTTTTTAGTAGTAGGGGAAACCAGAGCACCCGGAGAGCGAGAGAGAGAGAAATGCAAGATAAGTGGGTCCAAAATCTCAACAGTAATAACCAGTTGTCCCATTGAATCTGAATGTGACTAGAGTGCTACAGAATGAAACAAAGTTCACTATTGTTGGCTACTAGAGCAATGAGAAAGGCTTGTGTGCGCATGTGCTTGTGGCAAACCCTATCATTAGTGTATTTGACTGACTGGAGTCGCTGGTGGTCCCCAGAGTTAACCAATTAAAAGGCTAATGAATATACAACAGCTAATTATTATAAGTAAGCTGAATTATCATAATAGCCCCTGCTTACAGTTTCAACAACGACTTTGTACAAAGCCACAACAGCAGCCGAATTTGTAAGGAGCATGCACAAACAATGTAGGTCACGGACTGGAAGAGATCAAATTATTTAGTTAGAATGTTTACCATAACACCTCAGAGTAAACACTATTTTTAAATTAGGGTCATAATTTAATAAGCTAGACACAATGACACACTATTCACCACCCAATTAAGTACACTTTTTGTGAATTTGATGAATCTCAGGCCTTCAAATAATCACATCTAGGTCAGTTTTCCGGTCGTTATTACCTTCGCAGAGTTAGCTGACTGGATGTTTCCCCAAGCTATATTAAGAAGTTGGGAGAACGGTATCAGAGAATGAGTGGACTATTATACAATCTTGTTTTATGGTCTGTACCACTAGATGGAGTCAAGAGTTACTTTATCAACTGACTAAGCCTGCAGGCCACAGCTTGGGTTTATTTGACTTAAGCTATTTTAATTGGTCAACATGTACCCAATAGGCTTTAGCTCAAATTTTATTTTGGCTGTAATTAGATTTGTGATAGCAAGACAAAAAAGTCCCTATAGCGACAGGATATTCTGTTATCTTCAGACAACATTAATTTAATAATAATTATGATCTATTTCCAACCATATACATTTTGATTATTTGAGCTCATGCCCATGTTGTTACAGTCTGGACAGTGTAGTGTTATACTGATGCCATTTTTTTCACTCTGACCAAACACCAACACTCATTATATTTTCAGAAATACTGTTATAGAATCACAGATATTACATGTAATGCATGATGGAAGTTGTATACATGAATGGGATGACCAATCCTTTTTTCACTCACTGTAAACAACTTTCTTAACATAAACAACATACAGGGTATGTCGTCTACAAACATAACTTTATGAAAACCTCACTTTATCGCTTGGTATCGGTCATAGAATATATATAACAATGGAGGTACAAATGGCTAGTCCTCCCTGAAGCCAGTTAGCATACGGGGGCGGCCTCCAGATATTACATTGAATATTTTTGGCTTTAACTCATTATTGGAAATAGGCTTTTTAATATGACCCTCAAGTTCTTGTCTTACCACGCGCTACACCGTCCTGTTTTTTGTGTTTTTATATTTTCAACATTATTTAAGATATTAGCAAAAATAACTGTCCAATCAGGTGCCTTCTTGCTCTGCTGTTGCCTTGAGAACATACTGTAACTCATTAGGCTTCAAAAATTCAACATGGCGGCGGTTCAAGGCTAATCTTCTAGTGTGAATTGGTTTCATTAGCCCGTGGTGAACGCTATGGGGAAAGCCACACAGGCTACCTCCATTGTTATATACACTCTGGCAGTGGTTCCCAACCTTTTTTGTCTCACGTACCCCTTGGGCCTTTCATTTATACTCCTAGTACCCCGTTTCGAAGGATTTGTTGATTAACTAGAAAGTGAATGACAAAAACTCCAATTTATCAGGTAAAAGACCGCTAAATACTCTCAAAATCTCACTCTTTACAGTTAAATGTTTTTTTTTTTCAAATGTATTTTCTTAGATCATAATAATCAAACATACAATTTGTCTCATCTTATTTTTATCTGAAATGATTCCAAGTACCCCCTGCTAACGCCTCGCGTACCCCCATGGGTCCCCGTACCCCTGTTTGGGAAACACTGCTCTATGGTATCAGTAGATGCTGAAACCCCAAGCATCAATATCAGAACTAAAAAAAAAAAAGCTGGATTGGTGCATCTCTAATGTAATGTATTTCAAGAAACACTCTACAAGACAATCAAGGTCAAATGAGTTAATAAATCTTAACAAAATAACAAATAATTAGAATTTGCGTAATTTAGATTAATGTAGGTATTTATTTTTTGCAGTGTACACATCTCTATTTGGCGCCAGCTTGAACCTTAGTTTTACGCTCGCACCTAACTGCGCTGGCTGTAAAACAACTACGTAGCCATAGAAGTCACAATACATCACGGAGAGCCTGTGTCTACAGCTGACCCGCTCCAGCATTAATATATTCATGCATAACAAACACCGGGACAGTCACCTGACCTCACACGCGCCTTCATGCTCTGATGTCATCACGCTCCATTGTCATAAACCAACCGTACCACTTCTGTCAATAAATCTGGCAGGAGCGCGGGTCACCCATCCACTGTGTGCTAGATGGACATGAAATAATTGCCATGCAAAGAGTGGCACATTTCCTTTTCTAATTTTAAGGGTCAACAGCATTTTAATACCATTTTAAACACACACGCAATGTTTTTTTATGATGCATGTACACGCGGCTTTTGATAGCTTAACCAGCCAAGCATGGTTAAAGAGAGGGCCCGCCGCAGCTGCTTCCAGGACCCCGCGTAATTTAGTCCCGGTGACCCCGCTTCACCTGCATGGAAATCATAATGCAATCCAAGTGTGACCAAAAATGATATATGGCGCGCGTACTTACCCCCAAATATTTATGCAGGCGCTACTAACAATCATGCTTACTCCTAATAAAGGGGAAAGTGATGCCTTGTAACCGCGGCGGAGCCGGGCCGACGACTCCACCGCTCCGGCGCTTTTCGCCCCGGGGCCATTGTTTCGTTGCATTATCATTTTCATTGGATTCTGTACAGGCCAGTGTGGCGCGCTGTTTACAATGCCAGGCTCGTATACTGTAGCGGGGGGCCTAAGGTGCTTTAAAAACAGAGAGGTTTAGGGAAATTTGAGACTTTATTGTCAATATAAAGTTGATAGTGTTCGAATTTAAAGACGTGTGTGTCTGCGCAGTTCAGGATCTGGAGTTTACGGATGGCTATAACGCAACGGGGAAATTGTGTTCTCACTATTGGGCCAAGGGATTCTCTTTGGAACAAGAAGAGGCAGGTGGTGGTGGTGGTAAGATAAGATAAGACAGTTCTTTTTTGCTCTCACAATGGAGAAATTCACTTGTTACAACAGCTCAAAATAGGATCACGCAGGGGAGTGCAAAAAGTCAGGAAAATGTGCCATCAAGAAGAAAGTAAGTTTGCAAAAACAGGTAATAATAATATTAGATTAAAATAAAATGAAAATAAATAAATGTCTGTTAGCATTTACCAATAAAACTATATACATTGTTTGTAAACATTCTGGGCTTAGCTGGATGTGGAAAGCTAGATCCCTATCTACTGTATTTCCATTGTAGCTGTCATTAACGGTAAACAAATGTCTAACTGTTGTTGGAAATATCAGATAAAACCTTATTTTATCATCTCAAATGTCATTCGTCTTGTTCTTGCTCCTTAAGCCACAACAGGACCACATTTTTTAGTTGTAGTTTTACACTTATAATCGCTAGTTTTAGTTTAATCTTATTTCTCTTGCTCACTTCCTGCCTCCAGCTGATGTCACTGATTATGTCTCCAGCATCTCTTATGTGCACTGAATACAAAATAAGATAGCACTCTAGTCAAAAACAGGATGTGCTATAGATGTATATGACTATGGATCCAAATGTGAATAAGTTAATAAATAACTGTTTACATTCAGGTGGTAGAATGGAGTATTTCTATATCGCACGTGGAAAACAATTTTGAGATTTGTAATATAAATGAACTCCATCCATTCATCTTCTTCTGTTGCCGGGTTGCAGGGGGGACCACTTTGCACCAGTCCCTTATGGCTCCTCCGGGTGTAGGGTCCACGGGAGGAGGATGGCCCCACGACCCTCCTTCACTTCTAGGCGACGTAACCGGCCCCGATGGTTTCAACATATCAATATTACTAACAAAATCCATAATGCAATAGTTTCAAGTGTTGTGAGTCTTTGGTGGCGAGTTTTAAGCCGTTATGCAACTACAGAGTACAGATGACGACTGAACAATCTTTGCCGATGACGAACAACTCCTATTCGACTGAGCGCTTACACAGACATGCAGTCTATACCTTCATTTACTACATTTGTACAAGGCGAGAAAGCCAGCCTTAGTGTGTACAGTGTAATGCTAGGGATCTAAGCCACAACCTCTTAAGACAATGGAAAGAGCACTTACCACCTGCACAGAATTTGGATACGTATTGATAATATTGCAATTTTTGATTTTAACTTGATTTTGACTTTAATTTGTGACAGGTTCTGGGTTCTGCTTTCTGGTTGGATAATTGACTTGAGGTCCAAAACAAAAAAAACATTTAAAAATGTAAAAATATAGGCAATTCTGGCCATTTTTACACATAATGAAAACATAAAATGGCAGGAAACTTGCAATACATTCTTTTCTCATATTTATGGTAATATACAGCAGTTTGTGTCCCTCCTAGCTTGGCATATTTTGAAAATCATACGGTCAGCTTTTTCCTCACCTCTTAGCTCCAAGCACCATCTCCAGCTGCAAACATGTCTTTACACCAAACGTATAAACCTCCCGGAAGGATAAAAGGAGACACGCTGGCACCCCTGGATGGCGGTGCTCTTGGGCAGTTCACTTGCTTAAGACGAGTGTCGATAGCTATTAGCTCCCTAACAAGAGGATCAGGCGCGCTCCCCCAGGCACTATCATGTCCCATATATTTCCTGAGGGGAGCGTGTACAGTGGGAGGCCTATTACACTACAGTAGCCGCGTATACGGAGCGGCGCAGCGAGGGTGTCTCATCATCGCTGATAACGGGGGACCTGCTCAAGTCATTAGAGCTGCTCTTTATTGAATTCCTGGAGCCAAATAGACCGAATGGAGCTAAATAAAGCTACAGATTGTTGAGGAGCCTGCAGACCATTAATAGGCTGCCACCCCCCCACACACACTCCCTCCCTCTCTGCAGCCACATACAGTACATGCTAGAGCCATGATCCATCTGTATCCTTCAGCCTTGGAGCGCCAAGTTGTTACTTTATTTCCTTATAGAATTAGCCACATTTTACTTTTTAGGCCAAAAATATCAATGCTGGGCTAAAACTTTTTGAGGGAAAAGGTTAGATGTGTAGATCATAGTCAACCGGTCATTCTGTAATAAGTAATTGTTCTTTCAATTATTACCTATGACATTTGAATGTATTTTTTTATTCAAAAATCTTTTCATAATATTGTGTTACATGTGAATCTTTCCTATATCTTCCACTAGATGGAGTCATGAGTGGCTACAACTTGATATGGCCTAATTTGTCCAGATAAGCAAACTAGCCAGAAATAATAATAATATACATTTATGTTTGTGTAGGTTCTCAGTCGTACAGGAGTTGTCATCAGCTACTGAAGGTCATCAGCTACTGAAGGTCTGGACACAGCGTGTCCAGACCTTCAGTAGCTGATGACGATCTTTGGAGTAAGATCGAAACGTCCTACATTTCAACTACAGAGTACAGATGAAGACTGAAGAATTTCTGCCTACGAATATACATTTATATTTTGAAATCTTGCATTTGGACTACTGTTTTCCCATCAGTCTCTCCTCTGCCATTGAAATCTCTCTCATCTCAATGATCACACAGTTACCACTCAATGTAGGGGGAAAAGGCCAGATTTGGCTTCCCCCACAAATTCCCATTATGTGTGGAAAATCTGGCCACCCTACCGATATCACACGACCGGTAAACAGATTATGCACTCGGAAGCTAACAATAATTAAGTCGCTAAATGCTGCGCGATTCTGAGAGACTTCTTCTTCCACTCTAAACACTAGATGAAGGTATCAAAGAGGTAACATAATCCATTCTCTGTGATTTTAAAGCTTGTAATCTTCACAGGTTATGGTCTGGGTCCTTTAAAAAAATGCAGCATGCTAGCGGATCGTTGTATTGATGTATGCCTCCATCCATCCATCCATTTCCGGGGCCATATCGCGGAGGCAACAGTCAGAGCAGAGACGCCCAGACTTCCCGATCCACGCACATTTCCTCCAGCTCCCCCTTCAAATTGCTGCCTTATCGTAGTGGGGGAGTTTGAGTACCCGATTGATCCTATAGGAGCTATGTTGTCCTGGTAGGGTCTCTCATGGCAAACAGGTCCTATAGGTGATGGGTCAGACAAAGGGCAGGTCAGAAACCCCCATCGATACTAATAAAATCCGACACAAGAATCGGTATCAGAAATACCCTACTTATCTCCTCTCTCCTCTCACCCCTTGCCTCCTCCCCTGGTCGGGGGCCCCTAATGGCTGGGCGTGTGCGGTGTGTTTGCAGCCCTCACACGGTCACATCTGCTGGCAGCGCATGCTCCCTCTCTCCCCACACCGCCGCCTGCTAATGAGACCTTCCCCCATTTAATTAATACCATAAGAATTTTAATTCTGACTGAATCAATTTAATGTGATGTGATTTTGTCAGCTCTATTCCCCGAGTTAAAAAAAAAAAAAAAAAAAGAGAGAGGGAGAGAGAGGGCCCGGATGCTTATTACATACATCATTTCACGGGGGCCTGCATTCCCTGCTGACTTAAACAAATTCTCATTAAGACTAATTAAAGCATCATTTATGAAAACGCTTGTGATAGTTATGCAAACATTCTGGGTGGGTATGCGCGGCATGATAATCACCCCCCGGTTTAAATTAAGACCTGCTCCCCGGCAATTAGGCTCTAGCCACACACCAGCACCTTCCCTCGCCGAAAATGTTCTTTGTTCAATTCCAGCAATTAACTAAGAGCCGCGACTCCTGAACTCCGTAATGCTTTTCGCGCAACGAGAGGAGACGGAAAAAAGAAAAAGAAAAAAAGATGATTATGTTGTTTTTTTTTGTCGGCAGGTGGGGCAAACAGGAACAATCAAGAACAGGTTGCGGGGGTGAAAGGAGGATCATACAGCAGACAGCACTGACTGATAACTGCACTAGCGTTAGCATACAAGGCTAAAGGAAATGACCTCAAATTAGCACGGCGATTAATTAAATATTTCACCTTGATAGTGATTAATGGGTGATTTGTTGTCTTCGCCCTGGCAGATCAGTTTGGCGTTGTAAAGATGTCACACTGCATATTTTAGCAGGGTACTTTTAGATAAAGAGCGTGTATGTGTCGAGCATTAATTGGCTAATTAGTGGCCCGCCCCTTTGTGACATTTGGGTGTCTTTGCTGCGCTGAGAAAGAGCAGCCCTTTTGCAAAGTTTAAAATAACAAAATTGTCCCGGGTTAGACTGTAATGTCAACATGAGACATACAGTAACATATTATATTCGGATTGAAAAAAGGGATCCATCGGCCGCGCCTTCCATCTAAACGATGAAAGTTTGGACTTTTTTCTCAACACTGTTTACATTGAAGAGTCTCATTGAAGGTATTAAACTATGACTGAACACATGTGAATTTATGTATTGAACAAAAAGGGGTGAAATAACTAAAAACTCTTTGCTTTGATTACTACTTTAACCTCTTAAACCCTATAGGACCCACATCGGGCACCTGTTGGAGTTTAAGAGGTTAAAGTAGGGCTGTACAATATATATAGGAAAAAAATATGATATATAATCTTAGGTGATGCAACATCCATATCGCGAGAAGCCACAAAATATTGCGAATTCACTTAAGTCTTCCGTCTGACTGAGATTTTTTACATTTTTTGCCAACACTCTCTAAAACCAAACATGTATGGAACTGATAAAGTTCACTTTCCTAATTTAGTTCATTTTTTGGCCTTGGTTCGGTTCTGATTGAGTGTTTTTGAGTCTTCTTTTGACACAATTTGCTGAAAAAGATATTACAACAGTTTATCTAAGTATCGCAATAATATCGTTATCGCGATATTGCATGCCCGTATCACATAGTGGAAGTTTTTTTCAATGTCGTGCAGCCCTACTTTAAAGTTTGTACAATCAGAGCATTTTCTCAATGAGCATCACAATGACCTCACTTGGAATGGTCTGTGAAGTGAAAACCATTCCTAGTGACTACATGGTGAAGCTTATTGAGTGTGTAAAGCAGCAATCAAAGGAAAAAGTGGCTATGTTTTGAAGAATGTTGACTTTATAATCCCATATGTGTTCATTTAATGAGAATCTGCAACGTAAATAGTGTTGAACAATCAATACATGAAAAAATGTGTCTAAACTTTTAACTGGTAGAATATTTTGTTCATTTTTGGCCCAAAGACTTCAGCATGAAAGGTGGAGAGGAGGAGGGGGGGGAGACCAACACTGATGTGCACTTCTTTAATCTCTATTGTATAGTGTTTAGACTTCAACTGTCTGCTGTAGAGAAAAGGATTTTTAGGTAATATTGTTGGGAGTTTCTTAATTCAGAGCATTTGTATATAGTATATTTAGTTATTTTTTCTCCACAGAACAAAAACAGCAGCAAAATGCTCTCTCTCTTATGCCAGGACTATGCTGAAATACTGTATCCTCATTGATATTTTTATGGTATGTGGAGTTCACGTTACAGAATACTGTCAGAATACTATTTCAGTTGGATTAGGTGTTAATAAACTCCATGGGAGAGAAACAGTTTTTGAAAGAAATTTCCAAAAAGAAACTTGAGAAATGTTGTACTTGATCAGTATTACTGTATATACTGAACGGAATGACAAACCTGCCATATTGTTCTTATTGCTGAAATGTTTTGAATATTGTCACCACTTTTGGACATCTTTATGAGAAAATAATTAGACTTTATTTCATGTGTGCTGACAGAGAAGACATTGAAGTTTGTGGCAGTTTTATTTGTTTCGTGTGGATTGGCCCAATAATGTTGTGATATCATGTGAAAGCAACCATTACAGTGGGAGGAAAAAGTATTTAGTCAGCCACCAATTGTGCAAGTCTTCCACTTAAAAAGATGAGAGAGGCCTGTAATTTTCATCATAGGTGCACCTCAACTATGAGACAAAATGAGAAAAAAAATAATCCAGAAAATCACATTTGTCTGATTTGTAAAGAATTTATTTGCAATATGGTGGACAATAAGTATTTGGTCAATAACAAAGGTTCATCTCAATGCTTTGTTGCATGGAGCCCCAGATTGGGGGAGATTATCAGTGGTCTTGTATGGTCTTCCATTTTCTAATAATTGCTCCCACAGTTGATTTCTTCACACCAAGCTGCTTACCTATTGCAGATTCAGTCTTCCCAGCCTGGTGCAGGTCTACAATTTTGTTTCTGGTGTCCTTTGACAGCTCTTTGGTCTTGGCCATAGTGGAGTTTGGAGTGTGACTGTTTGAGGTTGTGGACAGGTGTTTTTTATACTGATGACGAGTTCAAACAGGTGCCATTAATACAGGTAACGAGTGGAGGCCAGAGGAGCCTCTTAAAGAAGAAGTTACAGCTCTGTGAGAGACAGAAATTTTACTTGTTTGTAGGTGACCAAATACCAAGATTTTTTTTTCTCATTTTGTCTCTCATAGTTGAGGCGTACCTATGGTGAAAATTACAGGCCTCTCTCATCTTTTTAAGTGGGAGAACTTGCACAATTGATGAAATACTTTTTTGCCCCACTGTATGTCCTTCAAGTACGAATGGTTGAATCATTTTCCCAGTGTCAAAACGTTTTAACAGATCTCTTTTTTCAAATTTATTATTACTCATACGTACAGTATTTCCTTTATTTTTTCAGTTACCTTTCAATAGCATGAGTTCATTTTAATGGTTAGCTGCTGCGGGTTAGCTGTCCGCTTGTCTATCTCAGACTTAGCAGCAGTTTTGTGTGTGACGCAGAGTCCCGTATCAGCGCTGTTGTCCGGGCAGCACACTCCCAGCCACGCATTGTTTCACCGGGCTATTCTTACTCGATGCATTCTATTTAAAGGCACACTTTAATGGGCAGGAAGTTACGAGTGGACTTGTAAAAATATCACAGAGTTTTGTTCAAGTAGGAGCAGCTGATTACACACATCATGATAAAACAGAGACGCGCGCAAGACTCGATATAGGCCGCCGTGGTTTGTGTGTTGGCAAAACAACTCAAAAGTCAGTGGAGGGAGTTGACGGTTTTGGACAAATTGTGGGAACATACAAACTAAATTATTACTAAAGCTTTATGGATAGGTTTGAAGAGCTTTTATCCATTTACAACTTGGATAAAATATTGTCAGTCACATATACGTCATCAGTAATGTAAAAGTAAAAACCTATTAATGGGTGAACAATGGAACGCTTGGTGAATTTAGCTTCACAATGATAGAAAGGGCCAACACTGGAGGATCAAAATCGACACAATTTGAAAGTATGAATAGGGGGTGGGAGCAAATAAGTTTTCTTCTTCCCACTCCTTTTTGAGCCAATCTTTGTTTATTAGTACCACAGTATGCTTAAATGGAAATGTAAAAAAAAAGTGTACAGATTCTTCTGTACCCTATGTTTGTTTTTGTTTGTATTTACCCTGTATGTGGGTACAGTGCTTGCTGTATGGCACATAATATACATTTTTTTTTTGCATGGCTCGAAATAAAGTATTGAGGAAGGTTTAGGTAGACACGCACATCCCGAACCAGTTAAGCAGCGTGCAAGAGATCGAAGAAACAGTGTGGAAAGAAGACAGACTCTGCACAGCTGTAGACAGACTCTGCACACCACAGGGTAACGTTTCGGGCGCGTTACCCTGTGGTGACTAAATAGAATTTGGGAGCTCTACAGCTGTGCAGAGTTTGTCTTCTTTCGAAATAAAGTATTCAAATCAAAAATTGTCTAGAATATTGCGATTATGATACTGCTATATTTTACTAAACCATTTTAACACATTATGTTACAACAAAAATGGCAAACATTAAGTTTTTTTTCATCAAAACAAGACTTAAAACCACTGTTTTTTAAATTGATAGTTGTGGTCCAAACACATTCTTAACATTTGACATTTGAGGGAAATGTATGCAGCAAACAAACCTGCATTACATAAAGTGATATTGTGGAGTTAATTAGCTTGAATTCAGAATATTTCACCTTATTCCTAAAGTAAAATTATCTGCCAATGTAAAGTATTTTTGCACTTAAATTAAGAAAAAGCAGATAATTCCAAGTAAATTAAGATTTATTATCTAATTTCTAGTGCATGAAGTTCTTTTTTTTTTCATGTTAAGAGCAAAAACCCTTACACCCTGTACACTGCAAAAAGTCATATCTTAGTAAGTTAAGTAATCTAGAAATTAGTTAAATTTTCCTGAAATAATACATTTGTCCTTGGTTTGAGAAACTAATTTCAAGATGCTTGTCCATGGGGCAAGTTTGTCACACTAAAATTAAGAAAAATAGCCTGAACACACTCAAAATTAAACAAAAATAACTTGAAATAAGATTGTTATTGGTGTTTTGCCTAATTCAAGTGTAAAAAACTTGCTCCATGAACAAGTATCTTGAAATTTGTTTCTCAAAGCAAGGACAAATGTACTTATTTCAAGAAAATTTTACTCATTTCTAGATTACTTAACTTACTAAGATATGACTTTTTGCAGTGTATGCACTACTGCGGGGCACCTTGTAATTTTGGGGCCCTAAGCAGCTGGATAGTCTGCTTATTAGGCTGGGCCGGCCCTGTTCCTAACTCATTTCTAAAATCCCATTTCTACGTAGAGATGCAGGGTCACAGAAATGCAGGAAAAGTAGCCTGTAAAATGCTTTATAATTAGTTGCACAGTGTTATTTCCACAAATGTCTCAATTTACAATAGCTAAACTAAAGGAAGGCAAAACAAATGTTACACTAGTATGAAAAAATCAGGTATAGTCCCTTTAAAAAATATAAAACCAAGTCCAATACAAAATGGATCAATCAAAACTAAAACTAAACTTTTTGCTCATTTTTAGCATGTTTTTGCATTTTTAGTGTCTTTGTGTTAAGCTGTATGAGTAAAAGAAATGCCATTTGGATATTGTGTCACCTTCTATTGCGATAACAATAATTTGATGATATATTATGCTCTATCTTTCATAGAAATTGACAACTGAACGGTCACATGGTGGTAACATGTGTCCAGTGTCTCCAGACAATACCGCAGATTCTTTTGACATTCTGCTATTTTTGTCAAATTTCCTCAAGCCCAGGCAGGATTCCAACCCTTGCTCCCTACCTCTTGTAAGGCCTGTGCTAATTCGTCAATGCTTTTTAATAAAGCTGTGGCCGCGCGGCGCTCAGCTGGCCGTTGGGCGACCGCCTTGTTTAGATGTTTGCCCAACACTTATCACTTCTGTCATGTTTGTTTACCTCCCCGCGCGTCTTCGATTTTGGCAACGCTGCGGCATTATTGCGTTTAGCTCCACGCGAGGCAGCTGGTTCAATAAGATGGACCGGGGGGGGAAAAAACAAAAAAAACAAAAACATGGCCAATTCCCAAACCGGCCACGGAGGAGGGATCACGCGGGCTGCGGACCGCGGTTCCACGAGCGTCATGTTTTCCACGTGCGCGCCCTCCGCTCCGACGTGTACGTGCAGATGGCTTGGGCGCTCCCACATTTCATTTGAGGTAATCTAATCCCTCCGCTCTGCTCCCTCTAGAAAAGGAAGAGTATTAGCAGCCATATGTCAACCAGATTTGTCAGATTATTCATTACAATTAATTGCTGTTCCACTTTAGGCCCTTTAAGGCTGTGAATTGCTCCGAAATCTATTGCAAACACAAAAATTATGAGTAAAAGACTTTGGCCCTGTCATTCAAATTTCAGGCTGACCTTTAGCGAAGCTGAGGCAGAGCAGCACACACAGCCTTTCTAATTGGTGTTTCTCCAGAGCTTTTCTCTTTTTTTCCCATCATCTTCCATCGGGGCTCTGTCTCCACTGACAGGGAAGAAGTCCGAGAGGAAGACACCAGAATATACTCCAGCGTCCACCTACCAAGGTGTTGGTATCTGCATAACACTTTATAATAACCAGGGCCTCGCCATTTGAGGGAAATACCAAATTGTGATTTTTCGGAGAAGTATTGTAGCAGCAAGATTTGCTTCATTGTGTACTTTTTAAACATGTTCAGGAGCATTAACAATTCAGAGAAGACTGAAATATAAGCAGTTCAAGTAAAACAAGAGTCACACTGCAAAAAGTGATATCTTGATAAGTTAAATTTGCTTGAATTCAGAATACATGACCATATTCTAATAATAATTTTGACTTGCCAAGTAAAATGATCTGCCAATGGAGCAAGTATTTTTGCACTTAAAATAAGAAAAAGCATATAATTTTAAGTAAATTTAGATTCAATATCTAATTTTTAGTGCAAGAAGTTGTTTTTTTCTTAATTTATGTGAAGAAATACTTGTTCCATTGGCAGATTATTTTACTTGGCAAGTTGGGGTTACTCAGAATAAGGTAAAATATTCTGAATTCAAGCTAATTTAACTTATCAAGATATCATTTTTTGCAGTGCATGCCTTACAGATTAATTTATTAGACTGCATTGTCCCTCTGGGGGAAAATTGTCTTGGGCACATATAGACAGCTGCCAACATGTAAGAGTAAAAACAGAGACAAACAACAATAGTGCAAAATCACAGTAAAATAGTCAAATACAAAAGTGCATATCTTGCTATAATGTAAAGTGCATCAAATGGTGAATAACATCACAATTAGAAGTTAAAACTATGGGGTCAGCATGTTTTAAGAACATGAAGACCACATAAAGACATGATCGTTTGTTGTTTTCAAAGTGTATACTGAACTACCTTGAATAATTGTAGCTTTAAGAATTCACATTTCGATTCAATGGTGCAACCCAACTGCCCACTTAAGTAAAGCATTGGTAACTCCCCAAAATCGAGGAAATATGCGGCCCTGTTACAGAATCAAACATGCCCTGATCAGGCCCCCAGCATCAACAATTCACTCCTTTTAAAACTGTATGTGATGTTTTTACTCATATACTGTATTTGGAAATAAAAAGTACAAGTACCAATAAATAAACACTAATTCAAAGTAGTATTATCAACCAAATACATACAAAGTTAATGTCAAGCCCATTTCTTTCACTTTCTTAACATCTCTGTGTCTGGCCAAGGTTAGACACAGATTATTCCTGCTTTGGTCTTGGATTAGTCCTGATATAGACCTTTTATTTTTTATTCTATACCTTTATCATAGTCCTGATTTAGTCCTAGGAAAGTCCTGATTTACACCTGGCTTAATCCAGCTTTTGTTTAGCTGAATTATTCCTAGTTTAATCTGATTTATCCTGGTTTACATTTTAAATCTGATTGTGGCCTCGATTCCTCCACTTACCTATTACTTATCATTTTTTTGTTATCTTAGTCTAGTTGTATTACATTTCCTAAGGTCCTATAGTTGGTGCGAACACTATTGTCCATTTGCGCATATCGGGGACACTCCCAGTCTGTTTTTGCTTATTGTTGTAGTTACCTATGTGGCAAGTCTACACTGTCAACAGAATTTCAGCGCGGACCTTTTCCGATGCCTGGCTCTGAGGCAGCCTAATAGCCACCTGAATTAATGTGCTGTCCAAGATATGAGCTATAATACTTTGGTGATTAATGTTTTCAGTGGCGCGCTGCTTCCATAGTTAGGGCTAGGACTCTGGAGATAAACTATTTTTTACATGTGCAGTACATATAGCTTCGACTAGCGGTCACACCTTTTTGGGTTATTGCGTAGAATGACAGAATGGACACATTTAAAGGGGGTGCATGGTAATAGAAAAACAAAAACAACACAATATAAATTCTTCTTGGTATACAGTACTAAGTTAAATGACAAGTGCGCTATGCTGTTGTGTCCTTGGGTTAGACGGTTCACCCAGTTTGCCAGTGTGGTGTTTTAGTTAGTTAAGCTAATGCTATACTTTGTTGTCTTCGTAAGTAAATCTGTCCTGCCTTTGACGCATTCTTCAATGACTCCATACCATGCAGTACCTGGGGACTCGTTTCCCCATCCTGAGCTAGGTACATGGTCTGGAGTACCTAGTTTGGTCAATAAGCAGATTGTGTATACTTTAGGTCAATGGGGGAGAGCTAGAAGCATATGACACCGCGAGAACTAGAGCACTGCCCACTTCAACCATGCTTCAGAGTTGATCTGTATTACAGGTTGCAAGGGGTGACTCCAGAAAGAGCTCTATAATGTTGAATCCAAAGGTAACTTTACATATGCGACCAGTCACAAGGACCAGGGACACAAGTCTGCTGTCGTTTCAGTCAATGACAAAATGGACGACGAAAATGAGATGTAAATAAGGACCATTGTCTTAAGCCAACTAAGAGAAGGCTTTTCTCGGGTTTACCTTTTCCAAAGTGTCTACCTTTAAATGGCCACAACTTCCCCAAATATTTTCAGATTTCCATGTGTTGCATATTGTTGGAAAGCTTGGAGACTACACTTTAAGAATCTGTGAATAACTCAAAATGCCCCAGAATCGACTTGTCTCCATAATGTGTCTGGTCACAAAACAGCTTGAAAGTCTGTCTCAAAATAATTATATTTTTTCTATAGCTGGAGTTTCCTCCTCTGATAACACTGGGGGATGTATCACTGTGCATACTGTCATAGGCGCCGATCCCGTGGGTGCTGCGGGGCTCAAGCACCCAGCCAAATCTTTGAGCACCCAGGCGAATTTGTCCTGAAAGTAGCATAGAAATAGAAATAATTCAGTAAATTTAACCTGTATATCAGTCTTTTTTTATCGTTTGAGCACACTCGCGGGGTGGGGTCGCGAGTATTAGATAAATTCCCGCACAGCCACTGTCTGAATACATATCCTCGCTTAGCTCAGCGGGCTAGACCAACATACCTGTAAGCACGAGGTTGCAGGTTCGACCTGCGGCCTTGCCAATTTTTTTTTTCAGAGTCTGACTGGACACCCACGGGAGAAAACATAAATCGGCGCCTATGTATACTGTTCTGTAGATTTTTAAAGTTTGAGCTGTAAATTTTGATCGAGAGGCCAATGTGGAGGCTCGTTGCTCGGGCAGAGACCTTGCGGATCTTACTGCCCTTTTGGTCTTTTTAGGAACATGCTCTGTGGGAGGAGTCTCTTTCAAATTCCTATTATTAACGTAAATGGAGAATTTAATTTCATAACCGGAATAGTTATTATTTATGGCCATTTATCATTTAAAGCATGTTTTTTGCTAATAATAATTTCAAACACATCTTGATCACTATCTTACATTTTCTTGGTTTCAAAACGCTATATAGACCACTGACAGTCTCATCAAAGTGGCATGACTTCCAGCTGCAAATTGACAATGTAGCTAAGGCTCTCCTCGTCTCCATCTCCATCAAAACCAAGTCAAACCACCTGCTTTACCGGCTCTGTGGGTGTAGCATGCTGTCAGCCATCATGTTATTTTGTAATAGCCTTACTCTGGTGGACTGTTTTGCCTGTTGGTGCTCTGCGAAAGAGAACCGTGAAATGAAGCCGGGGCGGGTTACGTAGGGCTGCTGGAGGAGGTCAAATGTATGAGCAATTCGAATTTTCAATGTGGGAAATTCAAAGTTTCCAGACATTTTGATGGGTCATATGGTCAAAAATAAAATGGTGATTTTGCATATCCTCTTATAGATACTAAGTCATTTTTATTACACACAAGGAACACTGCATTTGTGTGATAAATACCATAGTTCCTGACTTGAATCCAGATCACTCTCTTGGTTGTTTGTATAGAAGCATAAAAAAACCCTCTAAATTCTATTAAATCACCTCAGAAGTAGTCCTCATCGAAAAAGTCACTGCAAATTACAGCGAGTCCGTGATTATGATTGAAATCCGCGCGACTAATTCATTGCTGATGATGTATTTTGGTTAATTATGGAGCCGAGGTGCTAGAAGAGTGCCTTTAAGCCCGTGTGATTGGCCCACTTAATTGTGCTTTATGAGATAGGGCTTAGACACTCACTGTTAGCCGGCTTTCCGAGAGAGAGGAGGGAGAGAGCTCTCACAGGTCATATTACCCAGGCCGCACTTAATGAGAAGGTGGAGGTAAGAGAATCCATCACCATACAAGTCCCCGGCACCCAAACGGAAAATCTTTCCAGCATCGATCACCATTAGTTTAATACAACATTGTCATAAATAGGATGTACGGGCTTACGTTGTTCGGCATTGATCCAATAAAGAAAAAGTGTGTTTGTCAAACGGTGGTATGTATATGATTATTTGTTTTTGTTGTGATTGTTTATTGCTATAGGGCTGTTTAGTATGTATGGACCTGGTTGAGTTCTGGTTTGGTCATGGTTTAGTCATTAGTATTTCTTAGATCACATATTTAGTGTAGGGTCTGGTAACTTGGTTTACTCTTGTTTACTCAAATTATGGTCTTCAAACCATTTATCCTGGTTTAGTTCCAGATTATCTTCCTTTAGACCAGGGGTGGGCAATTATTTTTTACAAGGGGCCAGATGAGAAACCTGGATTGAGTCCGAGGGCCGCATCAAACGATGACTTGAATTTAATTTGGCTGCATATATTGTAAATAGGAAAATACTATAAAAATTACTTTTTATAAATTAATAAATAAATAATAATAATGAGCACAGCGTTGATTCACCTCATTGGCCTGTGCCACCAGGGCTGTAGCCAGCAGTTTGAAATAGTAAGATGAAAATGTATTTATGTGGGGGGGTCAGGGGGTTCTCCCCGAGGATATTTTGAATTACACAGATATAATTTAGTGCAATCTGGTGTATTTTAGATGCCGATATTCTATTTGAATCAGTCTTATTACACAATGACACAAATAAACAAAATTAGAACACAGGCTACATTATTATTACTTTACTCTCAAACAACACTCACAATTTTAAAGCTGGTATTAATTTAAATGTATCGGTCTCTCATCCAACTACTGACCAGGCCCTGCCCTGCTTAGCTTCAGAAATTTCACAGGGTCAGGCAGAGCAAAGGCAGTATGGCCACAAGACAGTGTCAGTGCCCTCTACTGGACAGGTGTGGAATTGCTTCCTTAAAAAAAACTATGTTGGCTGTACCCTAGTGGCTGTATTGAGGCTGTATTGATTATTTCTTAAAAATGTCATAAGTTTGGTTAATAATACTTTTTTTTTTACATGTTCAGAAATTTTGGCTCACCAAGCCGGCGGGCCGGATGAAATCTTCTGGCGGGCTGCATCTGGCCCACGGGCCGGGGTTTGCCCAGGTCTGCTTTAGACCTTGTTCTCTGTTGGCACAAAAATTACTCAATACAACCCTTTTTATTCCTATGGTATTTCGTTCATATTGTAATGAATGTTGTATTGAACTTTGTCTATTGATTGTATTTTTGCTGTCAGTTTTTTCGGTTTATATTTATTAATTTAGTTGTTGAGGAGGGTAGATCAAGAAAAAAGAGAAGAAAAGAGGATTTTAGCTGAAGATACTCTAGATACTGTGTGTTCCTGATGCCAAACTCCCGTACTAGATGGGGGAATGAGGTTACAGTGTGGTTGTCGTGAAAAATGTATTGCAACAGTGTGATGCCTCTCCGGCCCATGTGTGAAAATAAACTGGTTTCTTATTTATTAATATATTGGGGTTGTTCCATTTACAGAAAATGTATTTAAAATATATATTTAATCATTATCAGAGATCATCAATCTTGTCAGATATCAGAAGCTAAGGTTGGGCCTGGTTAGTACCTAGTTGGGACTGTGAGAGAATAACAAGTAGCCGGTGTGAGTGGTTGATGGCTACATAGTACATAGCTTAACACCACCTAGTATGGGGTGAATGACCAAAGCCCCCTTACTTTTTAACACCTAGCTATACATAGAGCAGTGGTTCACAAACGGTTTTTGGTCCTGGACACCCAAAATGACCATGCAAACAATCCAAGATCCCCACTATAATAACAAATGAATAATACAGTAAATAATCCATCTGGTTTAGTAATATGTATTTATATTGTTTGCTCTGTTATTGGGCCTCAATTTACCTGAACTATGCTGTTTTCAAAGAAGAATTACAGTATATTGATATTGATTAGATTGAACCACTGCTCTAGAGGACAAGCCTGTACATGTCGCTGGTTGGTGGTTGAAATCCACGCTCCTGCTGGTCCAAGACACCTTGCCTCTGTGGATGTGGTGTGTGAGTGATGGTCGGAGGGTCCTATGTTGATGATTGGCTGTGGATACTATAGAAACTTCTTACCACTACCAAATATTGTTTGAATGAATTATGACTAGGGCTTATTCGAGAAACTTGTCAACTTAAGTTTGTAAAGTTCAGTTCAATTCATTAGTTTAACATTATTATTAATGGAAACAGCAGATCTGGCTTTGTATTGGTTTAGACATTTCTTGGACCAAGTTTTTTCTTTCCTCTCGTTTAGTAGATGAGTTAAATGCATGAAATACGAACCATTTTATGAAAAGACTTAGCCATTCTTTGTTCTACACTTTCCCATTGTCTTGTGCGTCTCAGGGCAGCTCGACCTGTACGTACGGTGGAGATATTTCAGATTCTCCTCAATACTCGCGGCGGACCGTGGATCGATGCCCCTGAACGCAGCACGTCTCATCACTGTACACCGCCGACTGACACATCCTCATTATATTACAATACGGTAGCCACTAAAGGTCATTCTCCCCGAACATAATCACGCACAATCAAAAGCACAAACTTCATATATCAAAGAGACAGTAAATAGCCCGGAGGTTGATTTCCCCACTGCTAAAGAAATGCTTTCTGTGGATATAGGGGGCTTACGGGAAATAGGATCTGCGTAACACTGTGGCTGTGACTGGGAGGGAGTAAAAAGGCAATATTGTAGTGAAAACAGTGAACAAAATATGGATCCAGTGTTTCGAAGCAATAAAGATCTTAATCTCACATATAATGTGCCAGAAGTATGGTAAAATTCTACTTTAATTGTCGCATTTCAATCTTTATAGAGGTTATCTGCAAGTTGTATGTTGTGTCTCAAAAATGCAATCAAGAATGTGATCTTATAGCAACCAGAAGCAGTGTACAAAATAAATGATACTCCTAAAAGATTGTGTTGACAAGTATACAGTGAGTTCTATCATTCATGGACATAATTGGGTTATTTACTAATGTTTAATTGTTTAAACCAGGAAGATTAGGTAGACAAGCACATCCAGAATTAGTTTAGCAGCGCGCAAGATGACAGACTGCACAGCTGTAGAGCTCCCAAAATCTATTTATTCAAGCACCACAGAAATAATGTATTTTTTTTTAAATAGTTTAATACTAAGTAATACTCCTAGTAATTGTTTAAACCAGCCAGTCCCAAACTTGAGTGTGTCATGGCCCCCCTCATTCACCCAAAAATCTCTTGAGGCCCCCTGATAATAACAATTTATGCTATTTAAAAGAAAATGTCATGGTTTTCCAATGGTTTCCCCTTAACAGTACTACT
>OMNZ01115017.1:0-19393 GCA_900303255.1 Lesueurigobius sanzi
CAGGTCTAAACTAGGACTAAAACAGGACTAAACCAGATCTAAACCAGGTCTAAACTAGGACTAAAACAGGACTAAAACAGATCTAAACCAGGTCTAAACTAGGACTAAAACAGGACTAAACCAGATCTAAACCAGGTCTAAACTAGGACTAAAACAGGACTAAACCAGATCTAAACTAGGACTAAACCAGGTCTAAACTAGGACTAAACCAGTTCTAAACCAGGTCTAAACTAGGACTAAAACAGGACTAAACCAGGTCTAAACCAGGACTAAACCAGATCTAAACCGGGTCTAAACTAGGACTACACCAGGTCTAAACCAGGACTACACCAGAACAAAACTAGCCACAACGGACAACCTTTTTTAGTTGTAGTTTAACACTTATAATCACTAGTTTTAGTTTAATCTTATTTCTCTTGCTCACTTCCTGCCTCCAGCTGATGTCAGTGATGATGTTAAGCAGCGAAAGGGTCTATTGATTCATCTTTTTCTCTATTTATCTCTAGTATTTAGGTTTTCTTTTCAGATTTTGGTTCCTTAGACCAGGTACAGGGACCTCTGGGAGTGCACAAGTACAAGTAATTATTTATTAAAAAGGTGAAACTGAATACACACTGCATAAACTAGAGCTAGAAGTAAGTTAAATAATCTTTAAAATAATAAGTAGATTTGCCCTTGATTTGAGTCGGTAAGATGATCTGCCAATGGAACAAGCTATTTTCACTTTTTGTTAGTAAATTTAGATTCATTTTCCAATTTTCAGTGCAATGAGATGCATTTCTTTGAAGTGCACAAATACTTGGTTCGATCATAGACAGATACTATTACTTTAACTCTATTTCAATTTCACTTATTTCTTATCACTTTTTGCAGTGTAAGAAAAGCTTTTTTGACAGGTTTTTTTGTTTATTTATTGTCGATTTTGTTGGCTTTCTCAATAACCGTCAGTACCGGGGGATACGTGGAGTGTAAAGGAAAGGTCCAAGGGGTAAATCTGAAAAAAAGGTTGGGAGCCACTGCCTTCGACAATTAAGTGCTGAGTTTAGTGCTTCTTATGGCTTGCGCATTACACATGTGTTAAAAGAGGGTGACATTAGCACTGACCCATTGCCTAGGCTAAGCGTAATCCACAGTTAATTGGCACCTAGTTAAGGTCAGCGGGTCGGCTATAAAACCCACCAGCACGTATGTTGTCAAACAGTCTCTCATTACTGTCGAAGGTCACAGCTTAAAAGTCAAAAGAGCATCAGCAAGTGCCCACACCGAGGAGAATTAGGCCTTTCAGCTGGTTTAATCTCTCTCTCAACACTGTATTACCCGCTTCAACTGCACACATGGCACTCCACGATCAAGTACTTCACAGAATGAACACACATGGAGCGATTTTACTCCTAAATATTGTATTCATGTTGTGTTATTTTATGTGTGATCATTTGTAAAGGAAGAATTTATGTTTTATTTTTGCTTTTTGTCAGATCTAGTCTCTCTTTTCTTCCCAAACCCGTCGTCTCCAACATTTATGGTAAATGAGTGTAATGATGTTTTTCTTCCCGAAACACCAGGTAAAATATGGCGTTTGAAGTCGCCTGAGCTGATGAACTGTTTGATATTTACATTTGCTCAATGTAGTGCTAACATGTGGCTTTATGTGAGCATGTCTTAACAAAGTGAGCTAGTTTGAGCTCAGTTTTGCCTCTTGATTGATTGACCATAATATCAGGTCGAGTGGAAAGCCTATCTAGTCAAACAATGTACACTGTTAGACACTGTTCATCTTTTCATTTCATTCATTTATTGCATATATGGCATATGATTCAAATGTATATGTATATTATTTTTTACAATAGAGAAAGTGGAACTACTGTCTCTGCTTACATGCTCTTGTGATTAGGGATGGGAACATAACACACTTATATGAAAGTAAATTTACCTGTAGGCCACAGCCCTCTTGGAAAGAAAATCCGGTGCTAAACTTTTCGATAGGCTATACAAGTAATACTTAGGCCTGGTCGTCATCTTGCCCAGTTGTAATTATATCTACCAGTCATTTGTATTTCAAAGCGACCAAATGCATGGCAACAGCCAACTAATGGAAACCCTGCCATGCACGTACCAGCATGCACGCCCCATGCAAGCGCTTAACATAGAGCAGGGATCTCCAACCAGTAGCTCGGGAGCTACCAGTAGCTCGCCAGCATTTTTCCTAGTAGCTCGCCAAAGGCTTACTACATTTCTACATACGCTTAATGACTCACATTTTAGATGCATTTTTGTTATTCTGAGCTAAATATCTCCAAACATAGAAAAGCAGAAACTACTGTAATTTTCTTTTATTGAGTTGAATGATCTTCTTGGCAGACCTAGAGGCCTAGATACACATGTTTCTTACACATTTTTGTTACGCAAAAGTAGCTTGCAAGGCTAAAAAAGGTTGGAGACCCCTGACATCAAGACTGCAATTACGCGTAAGGCCTGAGGTTGCATTCACGACATCATTTGAGCTGAAACAACCATAGCGTTCTTTAGTTCTGTCTCAGGACCTGACAGGGATCAAAACTTGCTCTGAAGGAAAATACTTTTTCGGTACCAGTTTTCAGTACCTTTTTTCCTATACCATCAGTACCTAAAAACATTCTTGATACCATCCTGGTATTGTTTACCTGTTCCCTTGTTTTTTTGTGTTGCACTTATAATTTCACTAACAACAGTTTTTAATGGAAAGTTTTACCTTAAAATCTGCTTTGTCTTGAATGTTACGCAATGTTTCAATGTGAATCTTTTCTCCTCCAAGAAACCGTTATTATCCCATTGTTGTAAATGTTTGTCATTCACCTGCTCCATTCTGTTGTATCCCATGGTCTTTGCTCCTCTCAGCGGACGCTCTGCTACAGCACAAGTGCCCTCCGTCACTGGCAAATATCCAGCCATCCAAAGATGTCACTTCCTTCTCATCTTCCACTTCCTCCCCCTGGGACTCGCCCGAAGAGCCCCCCCAAGCACTCAAACCTGCGCCGGCCCGAGCCCACAGCGCCCCCATAACCCTGCCCACAGACGACCCCGTCAAGAGCCCGGTCGCCCGAAGCCCACCAAAGAGCGTGGACGCTTTTTCCACTGTGTGCTGGTCCCAAAGCCAGTGGATCGCTTTCAACGACAGCTTTACTCCAGTTCAACACCAAAGCTCCGGGCCCCCGATGAAGGAGCCCCAGCGCCCGTTCTCCGGCTCTGGCAGGTCAAGCCGCTTCCTGTCAGACGAGTCCTCTGAAGCCGCTGGCAAAGCGCTGGCCGGTCGAGACGATTGCCTCAGCTGTTTCTCAGATGTCTTCTGTGGCGTCAGCGATAAACCAGCAGCTTCAACAAACATGACATTTAATGGTAACCTTGCATCGTGAGGCAGGAAAGTTGCCTGAAGTGGAATGTTAATATTGTGTTTAATCTTGCCTGTTTGATGTCACAGTGTTTAGTCCGGTGCTTTCATAATTGTGTTTGCATTTTTTTGTGTTTGTTTGTTTCTTGATAAATTATTTGCATCCCATCCTTTGCGACTAAATGTTTGTAGATCATTCTGATGTGCTGCATGGTTCCTATAAGCCCGGTCTGAACATATGTGGCTAATGTGTTATTTGTGTCTTTGTTCATCATACATTTCTTGTTATTTTTTATTCTATTTTTTTGTTGCAGTGCCCCCACCCAACCGACCCACCACCCCGCTGACAGCTGGAGCACTGATGCCCCCGCCTCGGCCTTCTTCCAGACCCAAGCTCCCCACAGGAAAGCTCACAGGCATTAATGAGATCGTACGTAAACATGCAATCAATAAACTTCCTGAATGCTAAGGAAATGGTTACGGCCGCACGGTTCTATAGCAGTGCTTCTTAACTGACGCGGCGTCAGGTCCCACCAACACCGCAGACGGACATTAAAGCCATATACACACTTCATTATAGTGAATTCAACTTATCAAGATATTATTTTGCAGTGTTACATATACAAAATATAACATATATTTAAAGGGATAGTCTGGAAGTATAAATGTAATACAAATTTTGTAAAATGTGTGAAATCGACCGCCTGGCCTTGAATTTAATGTAAAGTTGCTAATAATATTTATGATTATATTTTTTCTGAAGTCCTTCCTTCAACACCTAATCAGAGTCCCTGCGGGCTGACGCTTTGCCCAATGACAAGAACTTTCCCTGAGCTGGCTTGCAATCATTGGTGATTTGAAAGCAGGCGACCAATCAGCAAGGGAGGGGGAGGAGCTACATTTGTTTTTTTGTTTTTTAATTTTAATTCTTTATTTTTTCTCCATTATTTTTGAATAATAATAAAAATAAAACAAATCCAAGGGAAAGGCTTGCAACCCACTGAAAATCATTCTGTGACCCACTTTTGGGTCCCTCGATATGATGCGAGATACATGGTCTAACGATAACCTCACGATTTAATGATACTGCGTTCATCGATATTGATTATCAATTTTTAAATTTATCGTTTTTTTACAACTACACGCTCCATATTTGTTCATGTTTTTTTTAAATATTTGTTTTATATTCATTTTATAATTGTTTTCTGAAACAAAGTCAATTTTATTAATAACTGTAAATACTATAATAAAAGTTATTACAATTGTGTCTTTACGGTACAGTAGCGCAGTGGTTAGTGCTTGCACTTCACAGCTAGAAGGTCTCGGGTTCGATTCCCGGCCTGTGTGGAGTTTGCATGTTCTCCCCGTGTCTGGGTGGGTTTCCTCTGGGTGCTCCGGTTTCCTCTGGGTGCTCCGGTTTCCTCCATCAACCAAAAAACATGCACGTTGGGTTAAATCCTCCTGCCATAAGCCTGGCTCCACATCTGGAGATGGGTCCCCGGGTGTGGTAAACATGGCTGCCCACTGCTCCTGACAGATTGCCCCAGCGGCATCGAAGGATGGGTCAAATGCAGAGAAGAATTTCCATACGGGGATTAATAAAGTATACCTTTCCTTAAAATGGTAGTGCTGCCCTCTACTGTCCTGACTGTATTATTGACCATTACTGGTCTCTATTTACTGTGAAAGCAGTAATATCCAATGATCCATGAGTTGTTAACACATAGAGTGCCAAAACTGTAATATTGCGTTGTTGTTGTTTTTTTTTATTATTACGAAACTAGACACTCCAACACACTGTGATTTTGGGAGCTCTGCGATGAACAGAACTGAAATAAATGATGATCAAAATCTCATGAAAAGTCACGTTCTGGGCATTTCATCTGGACATTTTATCACAAAATGCCATAATGATTGTTATTGCTGCATTGTGTCCAATCATACAATTCATGTGACCTTACATAAGTTCTTTGACCTGGAGTATCAGAAGTGTGACTGGCTCAAATGGTGCATGTTTCATAAAACACGCCATATCTCTGTTTCTAAGGGAAAAAACAGTGATTTTGATGAAAACCAGCCTTTGTTTGGCTTGGGATTTCTCAGGAACCGAGGCATGTAGAAATAAACGGTTTTCACCCACTGAGAGCTTAGAGTCTCTAGAGTATTATGTAGTAGTATGTGTTCATAGCTATAACGTAGAATACGCTGTGGTGCTACAAAAATGGTCTAGATTGATGGCACTCTACGGCTAAGTTCTGAAAACAGCGCGGCTTACTTACTGTGTTAATATCCATGATGTCATCAAAGTAACGTTATTTTTATTATAAAAAGTATATCGTGCCGCAAAATATCGCAATATGTCACGCCCCTAGTCCCGACCCACTAGTTGAGAATCACTGCATCATAAAACCTGTTTATTTGCATAACAGAATCTTATGGAGACAGTTTTGTTGTTAATGTTTTCTGAGGTAAATTACATCCCAAGTAACGTTTACACAGACTAACAAATGATCTCAATTGTTAGGTACGGCCTTTCAGTCCACCTAAGACCAACGCCAGCCCCCCTCCTCCTGCGCCCCTGGCCCGAGCCGAGAGTTCGTCCTCCTTGTCTTCGAATGCTTCGCTCAGTGCAGGGAACACTCCCACAGTCGGTGAGTTCCTCCAGACACTCTTCCTGTCGCCACTGTTTTTCTCTGGTGCCCCCCATCGTGTTTCGGGACCGTTTTCTCATTTCACTCCAGACTCGGCCAAAGTCGCACCTCTTTTTCTTTGTGAATATAATATATTTATTTCATGAATATTCCGCTGCATTTGCCTAGTTTAATATTCTTCAGATTTGCGTTTCTTTGGTACCTCTCCAAGTGTATGTTCACTGAAATCACTTGGAGGTCCTTTTCGGAGAGAATTGTTTTTTAGGTTTATTTGACAAATATATTCATATCACTGTAAAAAGTAATCTAAAGAAAGGTAAAAGTTTCTTGAAATAGGTATATTTGCCCTTGATTTCAGTTGGTAATGTTATCAGTCAATGGAGCACATACCTTTGTACTTTAATTGAGGAAAAAAACTTCACATTGCACATAAAAATAGATGATAAATCCACATTTACTTAGAATATAATGCTTTTCCTTATTTTAAGTGCAAAAATGCTTGTTCCTTCGATAGATTTTCCAAGAAAGGTCAAATATTCTGGATTAGAGTATTTTTAACTGATCAAGATATCACTTTTTGCAGTGTATATTGTATTCTTCCTGTAACCTTTTGTTCTATATGATTTTAGCTGCAGTTCTTACATGTGCTGTAGAGATTGTATTTATCGTACTAATAGTGTAGTATTTCACTGCAATAAATGTATTATATACTCATACTTGGATCCATAGTCATAATATGACTATATTATATAAATTATACATATTTATATACCACTTATAGCTCATCCTGCTTTTCACTAGAGTCTATCTTATTTTATTTTATTTATTTTATGCAGTGTACATAAGAGAAGTCTATATATTTTTTCTTATTGGTAGATGCTGTGAGACATTTATTTTATTTTCATTTTTATTTTAATCTACTACTATTATTACCTGTTTTTGCAAACTACTTTATTCTTGATGGCACGTTTTTTCCTGACTTTTCTGTGTGATCCTGTCTTAAGAGTACCAAGTGAATTTCTCCATCGTGAGATCAATAAAGAACTATCTTATCTTTAACTTGGTGAAACTCCTGGAATACATTCCCGCATTATCAAGTCTGTAAAGTCCTGTATAAAGTTGTAAAAAGACACCAAAATATAATAGCTCTCCTTTTCAGGAACTTCACGTGGTCCGAGCCCTGTGACCCTGGGTTCCCAAGATCCTTTGCCCATTGCCGTTGCCTTCACTGAGACGGTTAATGCTTACTTCAAAGGAGCTGATCCTTCCAAGTGAGTCTCGCATGACCTCTGCAAACGTGAACTTGAAAACAGTAGAAAAAAGGACGCTCTTAAAGGGAGGCTGAACTAAAATGTTCAGGTTTTGGGCCAGTTTACTCTCTTTACATACACTTGTGCTCATAAGTTTACAAAAACTTTTTTCAGTCATGGTTAGTGATTACTAACCATGACTGAAAAAAGTTTTTATCATTCATATTCTCTGAAAAATGGTCATAAAAAAATCTATATATGTAAATGAGTATGAGTAATGATGGGTATGTATAGTTATGAGCACAGCTGTTTATGTTTTCACTCGGCACAGTCTTTTCAATAAGGAGTGTAATTATTGCATTGATTCTGTTTCTCCATGGCTGTATAGGAGATTTTGGCTCCTACAGACTCCAAACTTTCCAGTCTTGTACTTAACAACATTGATTTGTCTAAAGTGATTTTTCTATATTTAATTCCTAGCCTGATTTATTTATTTCCCAAAAAAGGGAAAATTTGAGTTTTTACAGATTTCTTCACTAATGGCTACCGTATTTTCCGGAGAGTCGCACCAGCCAAAAATTACATAATGAAGAAGAAAAAAACATATATAAGTCGCACTGGACTATACTGTTTATTTATTTTACAAAATCCTAGACCAAGAACAGACATTTCATCTTCAAGGCAAGTTATAACAACAATAGAATAGAGATCAACAGGCTGAGTAGGTGTACAGTATGCTAACGTAGCACATAGTTTGAGCACAACAAACTAAATAGGTGTCTGGTATGTCAACATAACATAGTAATTAATATATAAATCGCACCTGAGTATAAGTCGCAGGAGCAGCCAAACTATGAGAAAAAGTGTGACTTATAGTCCGGAAAATACGGTAGTTTATGCAAAATCTAAACAAAAGATCAAAAATCCATTCTGAGCAAATCTTTGTGACTACTCTATAAACAAAATAAAACCATCAATTGAAACCTCTATTCATTGAATCGATTTTGTTGCAAAAATATAGTCAATTTTGGCCATTTTATGCAACTTTTATATGAAAACATGACAGAAACTTACAATGCATTTTATTCTCATATTTATGTCAGTAATACACAGCAAAAGTTCTAAATTCATATCACTCAATTAAAATGTTGTCCCTATTCACCTGCAGTGTGTCGCCTTAAGCATTTGGACTTGGTAATATGACAACTAAACATATATAACGGAAAAAAACACCCTCCACAACTGAGATCTGACTAAACATGAATATATTAAATGTATTCGTAGGCAAAGATTTTTCAGTCTTCATCTGTACTCTATGGTTGAAGTGTACCTCTAAATCCCATCTCTCTTGGTTCTAAAGGTTGGCAAAATTCACACATAATTAGTGTTCGTTACCTTCCTATTGTCTCACCCTGGGCTTAGTTTTAAGGCTGTTAACACTTCTCTATGGCCCTGCCCTGCTCTATTGTCCAGCTAAATTAGCGTGACAGAGATGGGTTTGGTCTACAGTTGTTGTTGTTGTTGTTGTTGTTGTTGTTTTTGTTGTTGTTGACTGGTTGGTGTATAAGAATACTATTCTGGGTCTAAATTGAACCTGAGGCCACCATTGCGATTCATGGATGGATTCTCTTTTACAAATATGGCTTTGACTCCTCTCTCAAACCATCTTTGGACAAAGATCGAAATGTCCTACACTCCCAACTACAGAGTATAGATGAAGAATCTTTGCCTACAATGGACAACTCCTGTACGATTGAGAACCTACGCAGATATTAAATGTATTGTCTGTTTGACAGTTTTAAACCTGATGGTCCCGCTTCATAAAACCTCACCAGTTTCGCGCGGCACATAATATGCCACGTGTTTTCCTTTCGTCTGACACCATTCTTTCAGTGTGGATAACATACATGGGGTCGATTATAGTATAAGGCAGAGAAAACATACAGCCTTTTATTGGTTAACTGCTGTTAAATTGCTGCCGTGAAAAAGGCTTATTTTTTCAGGGATTAGCAAATGGAACATTTCAGGACCAATGCAGTACAGACGCTGCAGGATGTCACCGCAGCAAAAGCTCCATCTGTCTTACACAACGTAAACGTACACAAAGAAAGACGAAAAGTAAATGCATAGATGGATAAATGGGTAAATGAATCAATACATTAAATTAAAAAATCATGACTCACATGCATGTATAATATATATACTTAGGTTCTACACATCTGGAAATCCAAAAGGAGGTAGGAAGTCACCACACTGCAAAAAGTAATCTAGAAATACAGTCATGGACATAAGTGTTGGCACCAATAAACTAAAGTATTTCACCCAGAAAGTCTTTTGGTAAAGACCCTTTCATTGTTTGTAAACATTCTGGGCTTAGCTGGAGGTGGAAAGCTACATCCCTCTCTATTTCCATTGTAGCTGTTGTCATAGTAGTAATGATAAGCAAATGTGTAACTGTTGTTGGAAATATCAGATAAAACCTTATTTTATCGTCTCAAATGTCATTCCTCCTGTTCTTGCTCCTTAAGCCACAACAGTACCACATTTTTTTGTTGTAGTTTTACACTTATAATCACTAGTTTTAGTTTAATCTTATTTCTCTTGCTCACTTCCTGCCTCCAGCTGATGTCACTGATGACGTCAGCAGCGAAAGGGTCTATAGAAATTTGCTCTAGATCAGTGTTTCCCAACCAGGGGTACGCGAGAGGTTAGCACGGGGTACTTGGAATGATTCCAGATAAAAAAACAAGATGAAACAAATTGCATTTTTGATTATTATGGTCAAAGAAAAGACATTTCAAAATATGTAACTGCAAAGAGTGAGATTTTGAGAGTTTTTAGCTGTCTTTTACCTCATGAATTGGAGTTTTTGTCATTCACTTTCTAACTAATCCATAAAACCATCGAAGCAGGGGGTACTTGGAGTATAAATGAAAGGCCCAAGGGGTACGCGAGACAAAAAAGGTTGGGGACCACTGCTCTAGATGACTTATTGCTGTGCTTCACTCAGGCTTATCATATATTCTTTGTAAAACTGTATTTTTTCAATGAGTAAAATACAAAATAAGTAATTGATCACGTAAAAGAAATAGAAAATATACAGTCATCTAGGGGAGAGCGGGGATGATTGTAACACTTTTAGCTTGAGAGCTGGAACTCACTGATCATTTGAGCGATGAATCTCAAACTTTTGCTCAAAATACCTACAAATGGCAGCTCATAACATTTCTATAATCGCAACACAAACACCATGAGAAGGCGTCAAACCAAAGAGTACCTCTGTTTAGGGCTGCAAGATTAATTGATATCGAATCGACGTCGCAATTTTAAATACTGCAATAACCTAACCCCAAAGGCTGAGGTTTCTTTCTTCCTTGCGTCTCCAGCGTTTCATGAAGCTGCAGTATAATAAATGAGTACTACTGCAATGCTTAATAGCACTTTATATTTTGCTGACAATACTAGGGCAGTGACAATACACAATAATATTGGTCACCGCGATGAAAAGATTAGTTGATCTTAGCATTTTATTTCATAAATTGGCATCATCGCTTAAGTAGATAATCCACAGGTAGATAATTGCTGTGATGACATTGTTAATCACAATAATTTTGTCCAAGAATTTTTGTCCACAAAAAAATCCATATTGTCCCATGCCATTGTCTAGACAATACTGAATTGCATGAAAAATATACAAAATAAATTATATTAAAATCGAATTGCAATTGCAATTTCTGTCTGAAAAATCGCAATTACTGTAGGTTTTTTGTCAAAATCGTGCCTAATTACAAATGTTTTATCAATAAGGGTTTATAATGTTCAGCTAATTGTAGGAGCAAACTAGCATGAAGGGGGCAGAATATGCATTTTAATATTTGTAAATCTTGTGACATTGTCAGCAAATTTAAATGTCTAAAACACAAATTTAAGTAGGAGTCAAAAAAATACTTTCTTGTCTCAAAATCATTTTTTTTTGCTGATAAAATCTGCAGCATCAACTTACAGCAGGGTTTTTTTTTTTCACCCCGGGAGCTATACTTTTTAAGTAACAAAAATGGCAGTGAGCTACTTATACTTCAAAGAAACACGTGTAACCAGGCCTCTAGGAGCCAAGATGATAATTCAACTCAATAAAAGAAAATGACAGTACTTTCTGCTTTATACTTTGCTATGTTTGGAGATATTTTGCTCAGAATAACAAAAATACATCTACAATTTCACTCATCAAGCATACGTATATAGGAATGTTAAAAGTCTTTGGCGAGCTACATGGAAAGGGCTGGCGAGCTACCGGCAGCGCCCAAGCTACTGGTTGGAGATCCCGGACTTACAGTCTTGAAATTTGCTGTGCACGATCAGAGAGGAAAGGACTACAGATTGATAGAAACATATTGCACTTATCTGGTCTCTGATTGGTCAAAGTGGTGCTGGTACAACTTTCCCCAGTCTCCCCTACATTCAACTGGTCAACTTATTTGTATAAAAGTACTACTAAGTTTATATGCCACTGATGTTGTTTAAATCCCACAGGTGTATAGTGAAGATAACTGGAGACATGACGCTGTCGTTCCCCATGGGCATCATCAAGGTTTTTACCAGCAACCCGTCCCCAGCCACTCTCACCTTCAGACTGAAGAACATCAGTCGGCTCGAGCAGATCCTCCCAAACCAGCAGCTGCTTCACAGGTGAGCTACTGTTAGACAGGACTTACAGGTCTGTGTCGAGCCTGTGCGCAGCGTTTTAAGAGGAAAGGAGAACCGAGGGACCGTAGACTGCGTCAGTGGGAGGAAATTCAATTAGTAATCTGACATAAACCTATCATTAAACTGTCAGGCAAATATTTTCCACCAAATGTTAATGACCACGCTCTCAACAGCCCATGCCTCGTCTGAACGGCTTCTTATTCCTAAACAACACTGAGACCCAAAGCATTCAACGCATAATTGTATGTCAGAAATCTCATGTCAAAGATGATGTTGTTTAAGATGTACCATTCTAAGCCCATTCACCACAAATCATAGCCTTGGTAAGTTAAAGTTTCTTGAGTAATTCTGATTTCTGCAATAAGTTATTATATTAGATTATATAAGGTTATTTTAGTTTCAATAGAAGATTTTTCTTATTCTAAGTGCAAAAAGACTTATTCCATTGGCAGATAAATTTACTTGCCTGCTTAAATCAAGGTCAAATTATCCCTCTTATCTCTGGATACATCTTTGCAGTGTGGTGTAGTTTTTTTGTCTGGATGTTTGTTGTTTTATTAGCCACAAAGCAAATGCTCTAATTTAGTTTTTCGTGTGTCTCCAGTGATTCTTCTCAAAGCAATTCGGACTGCAAGGACTATTATTTCAACATGCAAGCGCTAATGTCCTACCTCAGGAAAGTCTCCGAGCAGAACCCCTCGGCGTCCTACTTCAACATCGACATTCTAAAATACCAGGTCAGTCGCGCTCTCGTCCGTACTCCAAACATATTTGTTTAAATCTCCGTTTTACCACTGGTGCCATCTACTAGGTGCTTACGGACGGGATCCTGTCCACGCCGCTGAACCTGGCGGTGTACTGGAAGTGCACGGCGAGCACCACGGACCTGAGGCTGGACTACCGCTACAACCCGGACTCCATGGCTCTGCCGGGGCCCCTCACCAACGTCCAGATCCTGCTGCCTGTGGACGGAGGGGTGACCGGCATGCAGTCGCTCCCCAACTCCATCTGGTGAGAGACGGATTCAAACCTCTGTTTATGGACCAGAGGTGGGCAAACATAGGGCCTAGCTCTTCAATCCGGCCTACGAAACAGCACTAGCCTGGCGTCACCAGCCTGACTAAATGTATGAGATACATTAGCTGGCTTTCAAATTTGAGACTAGAGGCGGGACTAACAAACTAGAGCTGGAAACGGGCCTTAAAAGTCAGGCCCGAAATGGCCCGTGTCCGACAGAATTCAACCTGAGCCCGACAAGTGCATTTTGACTGACAGCTTTGTTAAAGCCTGAACCCGCTTGAAGGCCAACCGTATTTAAATATGACCCGTCACAGGAATAGGGACACAGGTCACCAGTAGGCTACAAGAATCGCACAAAACCACAAATAAGATTTTTTTTCAAAATGAGTGATTTTTTTGTTTTGTTTTTGATTTGCAGAATCTGTTCATTCACAGAAAAGCCTCTCAATGTTTGAGATAGCAGTATTTGTATCTTTACAAGGATTAAACCTGGTCTAAAGCAGGTCTAAAGCAGGACTAAACCGGGGCTAAACCAGGACTAAACCAGGTCTAAACCAGGATTAAACCAGGACTACACCAGGTCTAAACCAGGGCTAAACCAGGTCTAAAACAGGTCTGAGGCGCATGGGTACTTCTAATATTTCCGACAGTATTTTCCTACAAAAAGCTTAAATTGCTTACTTTGTGTGGTCTTTGTCAGAAGAATTCTCTCAATACAGTATGTGCTTTTCTGGCGCTCCGGGGCGCTTTAGCTCTGTGTGCGATCTCCCCAGGGAAAATGCTGCTTTTCCTTGCTCCTTGCTTCATTGAATGTCTCTCTCTGTGCGCGATCTTCCCAGGGAAAATGCAGCTCGGTTTCGCGAAGATGAAGCCGGCCGGCCCGGCCAATGTCTATAGAGTGTCCTGCAATGTTTCCCCCCTTTTCCTCTCAAACATGAGGAAAGGAGCCAAATCCTGTCCTGCGATGTCTCTGTGTGCGATCTTCCCATTGAAATTTTGGCATCTTTCTCGCGCTGATCGAAACGCATCACATGGCTCGCTCTGGCTCTGTCCCCAAGTACAAAAACCCAATGTAGTCTTGTCTTTGCATCAAAAAGTTTGCCCATACTTTGTGTAAACTGAACTTCGATATAAGTAACTAAAATGTTCTTTTTTTCTTTTCTTTATAAAGGAATTCTGAGCAGAATAAGTGTTTTTGGAAGCTAAACGACATCTCAGACAAGTCTGATAATGAAGGTAAGAATTGAAGGAGCTTTACCCGATTGTGTTTCTCTTGTAGTAAAATGAAACCATTGTAGCCCTCTGTGTTTCCAGAGACGTTTGAAAAAAAAAGGCTGCATCTAGTCTGCATGTTATTAGGAACTATTGCAAACCTTGAAGTAGCTCTGGTGCATTTAGCAAGATTCTGTGAGCCTTACCATGCACATAATGTACAGCACAGTTGTGAAATATGCTTACAATCTTATTCTTCTAAACTTATGGAGAATCATGATGTTTATTATGCGTTAGGAAGGAGATGTAACCACCACCAATCATTTTAAACTTCAGCAGCTTCATCTGGCATTGTTTTAAAACAGGAAAACCAACACTTTTTGATACATTTTGCATTTTGTTTTTCATAAAATTTTGTCAAATCAAGACTTTAAATAGATACAAAATTACCAACACAAGGCTAAAATGTAACTAAATTATGATTATCTTAACTAAAACTGCACTCATTATTATTATTTTGCCTTTTTGTTTTAAACTTTGTTAGCAAAAACTGTGTAAATCTCAGTCAAATGAAAGACATCTTGCGATATTCAAATTTAGAAGAAAGGATGGTCAACTAATATTGCACTAATAATGGAAGAGTTAATTTGCAAAAGCAGATACAGCATCTCCATTTAGAATTTTTTGATGAGGAATGATCTTGTGTTTGTGCTTGACCAAAGGTTCGGGGTCTCTCAGGGCTAAGTTCGAGCTCTCCGACGGTCCGTCCACCCCCTCCACTCTGGCGGTGCAGTTTATGAATGAGGGGAGCACGCTGTCTGGAGTAGACATGGAGCTGCAGGGCTCAGGTTACCGGCTGTCTCTCAATAAGAAGAGATTTGCTACAGGTTGGTTGGCTTGTACTGTATTTTCTGGACTACAAGTCGCACCGGAGTATAAGTCGCACCAGCCAAAAAATGCATAATGAAGAAGAAAAAAAACATATCCAAGTCACACTGGAGTATACTAGGGTTTCCAGTGATGTCACGCATAGTTGTGGCCGCCATTTTGTTGTCTGAATGCCATGGTTAGTGAGATGTCTAATTCTAACTGGTGCGCAATATTTTCATAACCACATGGTTAGACGGCATCATGTAAAATCATGAACTATATCACTCCACCACAGCTGTTGCCATAGTAACTGTAAGCAAAGTGTGGGGGAACTAGTTTCAATTATATCGCAGATATCTCTCAGTAACTCTCCAGGCGGTTGATCCAAATCCAAAGGTTTTGGTTTTCTTTAAGTATCAGCTCTGTTCTTCTGTCTGAGGTGTCATTTTCAGATGTAGCATCTTGGGTTCAGTCAGTGCAGACCATAGATAGACATAGAGACACATAGGCTGATACACTCTTGCACTAACCAGCGAGAAACAAAATGGCCGCCCTGACCACTGAGGTCATGTGACTGAAACCCAGTCACATTTTTTGGGGGAAATTTTTTTTTACAATATCCGAGACCAAGAACAGACATTTCATCTTGAAAGGCAAGTTATAATAATAACAATAGAACTAACACAACACATTGATGGGTATTCAGCTACACGAAGCATAAACAACGAACTGAATAGGTGTCTGGTATGTTTACGTAACTGTTAATTAATATATAAGTCGCAGGGCCAGCCAAACTATGAGAAAAAGTGCGACTTATAGTCCAGAATATACGGTATGTGTTTTATGTTATTTTTACACAAAGTACTGAACTGGTGGTGTGTTTTCAGGGCGTTACATGGCAGACTGCTGAGGTGGCTGTGTTCCGGATGTTGCTCGAAGCCAATTATGAATCCATCTGAACACGGGAGTATTTTTGCCTTGGAAGTGGGGATGTCACTACAATGAAGCAGCACTGAGTAATGAACACTGTGTAAGAGACGAAACTAAAGAAGAAACGAAAAAATAATAACGAGAAAAGTGTTATAATGAAGTATAATGAGCTTTTTGTTCAATACACTTTTGTATAGAAACTGATTATGAATTAGATATGAATCTAATGTGCACTAACAATCCTTACTTAACAATGCTGCATGAAAAGACAGTGCAGGTTTTGTCTCTGATTCTAACTGTAAATATCAAATCCAAAAACTCGACCTTCTATAACTCAAATAATTTTTCACTAATATGTTTTTCTCTTTATGGCACAATATCAATGAGTGCTGTTTTGACTAATGCAAAAAAAAAAAAAATCTGACCTCAGTGCCTGTTACTGTGTTACTGTGGATCAAAATGCATCGATGTGTTTGACCCAGAGCTGGGTTTCCAGATTTTAAGCTACATTTCTCTGTGGTAAGATGCCGTTAATGGGACCTGTGATTAGTCTAGTTAAATTATCAATTACAATTCTTTTCTCACAGTAGATGCTTTAAAAAATTCAAGGGATTTTACTCTTTTGTGAGGTTGGCCATGTCTGGGCCTCGATATGTTAGACGTGCCTGAATCAGCCTTTGGATACTGTGTTTTCTAATGAGGCCAACGCCAAACATTGTGCCAGTTTTGTTCTTACTTCTTTATTGGATACTGAAGGGAAAATGCCTCGCCTTTCTTTTCACACCTCGACAGTCTTTCAAAACTGAAAGAAGTCTGTTGCCTCTTGAAGCTGTTCTGATTGTTTGTTTGTTTTATATCTGAATCCAGCTCAAGTGCACAACAGGTGTGTGCAGCCGTAGCACCAAATAAATGAATAAATGCCTTATCACTGATGCAGGGCCGTGGGCTAATCCGATGTTGTCAGAGGATGCTGGAGGAAAGCACATAGTAATAACAACCAAGCACAAGCGCCGAACTGTCGGTGTGGTCAAACTTTGTGTTGGGCTTCAGGGTTTGTAATTACAGTATCATTTGTGTCTGCGGGACGATTTGAGTAGCAACACTTTAAAGCAGGAGACAAGGCGGTTATTGGCAGTTAAGAAATGGTGTTATCTGTTCATACAGCTGTGCCCGGTCACAGCACTAAGTGTAAATCAGCCATCATTTGAAAAGTAAACTTAAGTTTATATCAAACCATCAGAGATTTGTACATTAGAGCGATCTGCTTTGTATAAAAAAAATATCATAGCAAGCTGGTTCTTGCTATTTCTCTCCATCTAAATTCACAAAACTTCTTTCTTCTCACTTTCACAATAATGTTTTTTCTTAACTTTCTTGTAACAAACAGAATTTATTGGAGATAAAACAATGTGTAAATGATTGTCAAAATTTACATTTTTACCAATATCTTTGCCACTGTGTCTTTATGATTTTTGCATTGTGCCTGTATTAAATGTGTAATATATAAATATATGCAAATATATAAAAATACAAATTTAAAAGTGTCTTGCAGATTGTTTGTTTACCGTGCACACAGCAGGGGTGGGGAACGTCCGCCCTCAGGGCCATAGGGCGAGACCATTGACCAGGCCCCCAAGGCATTTTTCATATGTAGTATACCGTAAATTCCGGCCTATTAGCTGCTACTTTTTTCACTGTGGCCTATTCACCTTATTCAGGAAGTTGCCACGGGGGCTGCAATTTTGTGTTTCTGGTCAAACTGCAAGTCTGTCTTGAGCTGATATTGGCTTTGTTTATTGTTATTGGTGAAACATGTAACATTTACGACAAACCGCTGTGTACATACAGTATATCCATCAGTTTTGGTCCTTTACAGTTCCTCACAGACACTTAGCCAATTAGAATGACAACAAACAGTAAGTGATTATATATTATTATATTATATTAGGTCACTTTTCTTATCTTGTCCTTCCTCTGAAACTAAACCTGAGCCACACAAATGTATTTCCTTTGAGTTTTTTGTTCATTCCCATTCTATTTTCTTCACACTTACATTGACAGCAATGGAAATCCCAGCTCACAGGAAGTGCTAATAAAACCAGGAAATGCTTTTACAACAAAAGTGAGCGGGGCTGAATAACGTGGATACAAAGATGCAGCTTATTTAAAGATTTTTACAGGCTAACGGCACACATGTCACTGTTTACCCTCTGGGACGAAACGCCTGGCTGTTTCATGTGTGGAATGCCTGGATTATTTAGCCTACCCAAACCAGAGCGCAGCACTGGCCCAAAACTGCAGTGAGCTGTTGACGTGGTTCAACGTGGTGTCAGGCTAGAGACATGTAGTATGTAGACATGTAGTAGCAGTGGTTTGCCTAAGGATCATTTTTCTTCAGTCATTTTGAAGAACAGGTTTGTAAAAAATCTGTTATGAGCCATTTTTTTTAATCCTTCATTAATTCATCTCTCATTATATACTTAGTATTATGTATGTAAGAAAACAGATAAACAGGATAAATGGATGTACATCTAAATATAATTTGTAAGCAGAATTATGGAACATGGATTTAGAAACTACATTGTTTTAAAACTTGTGTGTAAAACTCTCAAAAGATGACGATGGCTTGATTTTCAATCCTTCAAAATGAAGGACAGCCTTCAAAACATTCTGTCATCGACAGAATTTTCAGTTAATGTAACCTTTGTAGTAGTATAGAGGTCGGCTGTGTGACGAGGCAGCCAAAGTCAGGACACATACTCACGGCGAGGCGTATTTCCAGTACACTGGCCCTCGCCTTTGGAACGGCCTGCCGGAGGAGCTCAGGGCCGCAGAGAACGTTCATGTTTTTAAGAGCAGGCTCAAAACCCACCTTTTTAGTTTAGCTTTTATTAATATTTATTCATTTTAGACATATTTATTATTTTATTATGTGTTTTTTATTTATTCTGTTAGTCCTATTTTACTTATTCTATATTTTGATTATTGTATATACTGTAATTGTTTCTAAGATAAGATTTTGATTTTCCTTTTAGACTCTTGTTAGTGTTTTATCATTTTTAGGTTCTTCCAGTGTTTCCTCTGAGGGAGGCCTCTGCCTCGGGAGCGGTTGTCGGCTCTGGCTGCCTGGATGCTGTCCTGTGGGTGCCCGGTGGAGGTGTGGTGTCTCTGCCTCCTCTGGGTGCCCCGGCTCGGTGCCTGGTGGCTGGAGCTGTTCTGCTGCTCCCGACGCGGACGGCTCCTCTGCTGGCACTTCCTTACCTCGTTCATCTGCAATCAGCCTTATGTACTTACAATATTTTTACTTGCACAAATCGGGGTGTGTGTGTGTGTCTGTGCATTTGGATGAGCGTGTGTGTGTGTGTGTGTGTGTGTGTGTGTGTGTGTGTGTG
>OMNZ01115035.1:2623-16655 GCA_900303255.1 Lesueurigobius sanzi
GAGGCAGGTCTGGCTGAAGAACTCTGTGACCCAGAAGATGTAGTTTTGATTGACAGAAAGATACTTCAAGGCTGGCAAAAAAAAACACACACAAGAGGCCTGCTACGTTTCCCGTTGTGTTTTTGTGGACTTTATGGTAAGTATGTGGTCCAAAATTACTTTGTGGGACCTTTAATAAGAACTAACTTGTTTTATGTAGCTCAGGGGTGCCCAAAGTGCGGCCCGGCAGCATCAACTGTAAGCAAAGTGTGGTAACTCTTTTGGTTTTCTTTAAGCATCAGCTTTGTTCTTCTGTCTGGGGTGTAATTTCCAGATGTAGCACTTTGGGTTCAGTTAGTGCAGACCATAGATAAGACATAGAGACCCATAGGCTGATACATCATGTACTAGCCAGCAGGCAACAAAATGGCCGCCCTGACCACTGACGCCATGTGACTGAAACCCATTTTTACCCACTTTAGTATGCGCCCCTCAATGAAAAAAAGTTTGGACACCCCTGATGTAGCTAGATCGTTGTTCATCAAAGCTTGGCCCAAAGCTTTAGCAGGGCTAAAGGCTAAATACAAAGTCACCCAGTCCTTCAGCCAATGAGAAGGCACGATTCTAAGGCCCGCCTCCCTATCAGCTTTTCACCAAAAGCAAAAATGCAGGGGGGGTGTTAACATTAAATTGAAAACCTTTTAAACATTTTATGAATTCTATAAAAAAAATATATATATACTGAAGTGAACAAAAATATTTTATTGAACAATTTTTATTATTCATGTTTAGCATTTAATAGTTTTTCTATTTGTCATTGTTTTATTTTTTTATATTGGAATGAATATAATCTCATGAATTACCAAAAAAAAAAAAAAAATTATAATTTATTTTTGATTTGATTTAGTTTTGTCTCGATCTGATTCCATATAAAACTGTTTAACTTTTCAAATCTTAAACAAAAACTAATGAAGCCTCCTTTATCATGGGCACAGCAGGGGGTTGACTACAGACCCAGACTTAAAATAGAAATAATTTAAGGAGTCTGAAAACTTTATAAATCCACTGTATCACGCTCAACCAATCCCTCTTTAAGCCCATCTTCTCAATTCTCAGCAGCTCTCTATAAGCCTGTTAAATGGAAAAATGAAAATTTTGAGTCCTCGCAATAATGCACACAGGGCTGTAAGTCTAATGGCTGAGCAGTAGCCAGAGCGGTGGCCGGTTACAAATCCTCTACCCTTGGTTTGGAGTTCTTCCTCTTGCAGAGTTTTTCTTCCATGAAAGAAGGATTTCTCCCTCGTCGCTTCTCAATCTCTTCACTTCTGTTCAGGTGCTTGATTTACTGTGTTCCTTCCTGAGGTAAAGAGGAAATGGAAAGGATGGCTTCTGTCTCTGGAATAATACGATGATCAGTGGTGGAAAGTAACAAAGTAAAAAGTACAAATTATAGGTACTTTTACTTTATGATGAATACTTTGATGAATACTTTTTATGATGAATACTGTCAGAATTGGTAGATTGGTCAGCACATCTAACACCTAACGGCGGCACAGTGGCTTCAGTCTTCAGGCTTCAACAGTTGTGTGTGATGGAGCTCACCTCGAGTGGCTGAGAGTTCCAAAGTTTAGGCCAAGAATTCACTTGAAGACGAGCGACAGGAGCATGAATTTAATTTGATGCAGTAATTGTTTTTTTTTTAAGATTTGAAATATGATTGCCAGCCCAATTTAGACTAAACTGATCTTAACTGAGCGAACTTTGGAGTGGAGTGAATAGATCAGGATGACTGAGAATGTGTTTGTGTGTACGAGTGTGGGATAACAGATGGAAATTAGCCCATGGCTACAATCCGGAGTGGTGTGTTAACATGCAGGTTCTCATGTGTGTCCATGAACATGCACAGTTCCAACCAAATACACAATAAATAAATGTATGACTGGTGCTCTGCCCAACCATGCTCTGATAATGGCACTTATGAAATGTTGGCACTTAAAATTTCCTCACAGTCCCTTTTCTTTGTCCCTCACACCTGAATCACATTTCAGTGTCTTTGGAATCCGTCATTGATCACCTTTTACCCTTTGTCTTCATCATTGGTGCCCCTGCCTCATCGGGCTGTTTGCGTACACAAGCTTCTCTGTGTGAGGCTGACAGCAGCTGCGGCAGACGTGCCTGTCCTGTCTAAACGGATATGGGTGATGTCCTTTTGAGCCGACTGCTGTGGGATGATTGATTCTGTTAAACATTCAGCAAGGCTCTCTTCTCTCTGCTTACTAATTCATGAAGTAAGGGACTGCCCTGTAAAAGTCTGTGGCGCTGTATACCCCGGCTGTATGTGAAGGCACCTTGTTTAGGGTCATTCTGATGGCAGGGGCTCGCCCTCACCTTCAAACACTCAACACACATCTTGTTGAAAACTAACCAGACATGCGCGCACAGATAGATTATCCCTTTTTTAGGGCGATTGGGGCATCTTTGAGGCTAGTAGTATGTTGGTTCAGTCTGTGATATTGTCCAGGTTTAGACCTGATTTAGACCCAGTTCTCTCTTGGCTTATTTCTGATTGAGTCCTTGGGTTTAGACCTGGTTTAGTCCTGGGTTTAGTCCAGGGTAATCATTTCATTCTGTCCCTGGTTTAGTCCTTTTTAGTTTGGTCTCGGTTTAGACCTTGATTTCCTTCTCTGCTTTAGTCTGGTTTTCTTCTTGGTTTAGTCCAGGTTTAATCCCCTCCCCCCGTTCCACAATCAAGGATGAGAGAAACATAATTTCGAACCATTCACATGGTTTGACAAATAAAGAATCTTGAATCTTGAATCTTGAATCCAGATTCAGTCAATGATATTGTCTGATTTTGGACCAGGTTTAGACCTAATTTTCTCCTGGTTTAGTTCTGGTTTAATCCTGACAGTAGTTTTTGAGCTCAGAGCTGTGTTAAACATAAAAACCACTGAATCACGACATGACGATGTTACTAAAAAAGCAGATTGTTATGGAGACCAGATCACGATTCGATTTTCATTATATCGGCATATTTACGTTGATGCTAGTTTTGGCTGACATGTTGATTAAGGGCGTTTTCACACTGCCACTAGTTAGGTCAACCCAAAGGGACTTTCGAGCCGAGAGCGGCGCTATAAGGTCTGTGCAAATCCAGCCGCACCAGTTTAGACCGCTCTAAAGAGCCGCGCTCAGAGCGGCTGAAACAGCTGGTCTCGGAGCGGTCTCAGCCGCACTCTGCACCGGCCCAGGTGTGGTGTGAAGGCGCCCGACCTCGGGCCGACCTAGTTTCAATTTCATTCTGCTTTTTGAGTGAAGACTATACTGTGATTTTTAGTTCATTAAGGTCTCTGCGATGTACCTTGTGCAAATGAGAGAGAAAATAGAAGAAAAAACTCGCAGCGACTCTTCTTTTTGGGGGCTGTAGCCGTAGTAGCTTTAGCTCCTGCAGATTCGCCATGCGACTGACTGTTCATAAAGGAAAAAGCTGCCTTCGTTTTGGCCATATTAACATAGGAACACCTCTGCTCATGTGCCCTCCCTCCGACAACCCGGTACAGGACAGAGCGCGCAAGCGAGTCAGGGAGAGAGAGAGGGAGCGCAGATGGTAGAGCGGGTCGTCTCATGATTGGAAGGTCTGGGGTTCGAATCCCGGCTCCTGCAGCTGCAGACTGATGTGTGCCCTTGGGCAAGACACTTCACCCACCGCCCGTATGAATGTCGTGTGAGAGTGATGGTGGTGGTCGTAGGGGCCGATGGCGCGGACTGGCAGCCTCGCTTCTGTCAGTCTACCCAAGGGCAGCTGTGGCTACAATAGTAGCTTACCATCACCAAGTGTAGAGAGAAAGAATAATGACAACAGTGTAGCGCTTTGAGAAACTTGTGACACAGGCTTGTAAAGCGCATTACAAATGTAAGCCATTATTAGTAGCTGTCCATTTGCTGCACATTATGCAGAGCCTTTAAAATATAATATATTTTTGACCAACTGTCATTGCTAATATGTACTTAAAAACTGCTGACATGCAACTGGGCTGAGGCAATAAAAAGCCAGTGGAGGTCAGTCTTTATGCCTCATAAACATTATTGTCTGCTGTCCTGTGCCAAGCCCAGATGTAGCTGCTAACTCATGGGTAAAGCCTGAGTGTTTATTCTCTTCAGGTGCTGCAGTCTGTAAGTGAGGTGACAAACTCACATGGGGTGGACTTTGTGAGCTTATGGTGGTGTCCTGCTGGAGCTGACGCCCATAATTCAGGCCTTGGAATAATAGGCAATAATGTTCTCTGCTTGTAGGCCAGTGAAACAGCGTGCTGGAGTGACTGTATGCTGTGTATTCACAGAGCGCTGCCCAGGCCTGGGGCTGAACCGTCTGAAGAGATCCCCTTGGAGGCTGATACCCAAGTGTCTAGTCCAGAAGAAGCCCTGCCCTCTCTGTGTCTCAAACAGGTCTACCCCAAATACACCAAACAGTTCAACTATCTGCGGCTGGTGGAGCGCATTGCAGCTCTCTTCATTCGCTTCCTTGGGGTCAAAGGCAACATGCGTCTGGGTCCTACAGCCTTCAGGACATTCATCAGGTCTGACTATCTAGATGCAGTACTCTCTCATTTGGAACCACACTTACTGACACGTTTTGACATTTACACAGGAGCTGCAAACTGACCAGCAGTAGCTTCACAATGGCTTCAGTCGACATTCTTTACATCGACATCACACGGCGTTGGGCAGGAACAATGGCCGACTCCAGAGAAGCTGGTAACTCACTGAACATTGTTGTTTGTATATGATTGTTTTAATCTTGTTAGCCCCCTGTGAAACACTTTGGTCAACTGTGGTTGTTTTTAAATGTGCTATACCAGCCCTTCCCAAACTCCAGCAGGTCAAGGCCCCATATCAATCCAACGATTCCGCGGGGTGCCCAGTATTATGACATCATTCATGTTTTCCTCATTAATTTAATTTCAATAGTAACATACAAAAATGCAAATATTAGTAACTACACTGCAGAAAAAAATATCTTAACATGCTAAAATGTACATTTTTAGATCTGTTTTTGCAGTGTAAAAATCATTATTATAATACACATTAATATCATTAAAACTCAACTTTCAACCGTTGAAGGCCCCCCTGCAGTGCCTCTGAGGACCCCCAGGGGGTCCCGGACCCTACCTTGGGAATCACTGTGCTTTACAAATAAACTTGACTTAAATTGAGCCTTTAAGTGCTTCCTTCTAAATAATAGTCTGTTCATAAAGGTGTATTTTATAGACCCTTTCGCTGCTTACATCAACAGTGACATCAACTGGAGGCACATTCTATTTCTCTGTGCTCTGACCAATCAGAGGCTTTGGTTGCCAGCAAAAGTCACATGACTGAGAATGGTCTATAGTTCAGCATTGAGCTGGGGGTCAACTGAAAAGTCTGCGTGGGTAACTATGGTAACTATGGTGTCAAAATGCAGATTTCTAGTCTAATTTTTTGCTAATTTCTCTGTAATTCCTGCACCAATCCACATGAAACATAAACGGTCACAAAATCCAATGTCTTCTCTGTCAGCACATATGAAATAAGGTCTAATTACTTTCTCTCATAAAGGTGTCCAAAAGTGGAGACAATATTCAAAAACATGTGCGTGATATTGGCCAGTAGAAAGGATTTACAGCCATAAGAATAATATTATATAATAATATGTTTGTGAATCCAGTCACTATCAAATAATGGTCCTTCAAAAACTGTTTTTCTCCCATAGAGTTTGTATTGGCACCTGCCCTCCGACTGAAATAGAAATCTAGAATGTGAAAACAACCAATTCATAAATGTGTACCCTTTCGCTGCTTACATCATCAGTGACATCAGCTGGAGGCAGGAAGTGAGCAAGAGAAAAAAGATTAAACTAAAACTAGCGATTATAAGTGTAAAACAAAAACAAAAAAATGTGGTCCTGTTGTGGTTAAAGAGCAAGAACAAGAGGAATGACATTTGAGACGATAAAATAAGTTTTATCTGATACTTCCAACAACAGTTAGACATTTGTTTATCGTTGCTATGACAACAGCTACAATGGAAATGGATAGGGATCCAGCTAAGCCCCAAATGTTTACAAACAATGAGAGGATCTATATGAAGCCAGAATGTACAGCTGACAAATGCTGCTTGTAACTCTTTGGAATACAGTGTCCAATCTTAAGCTCAAATCCCTGACCATAAAGCCGTGTACCCCATGTTTCCAGGCATGGGTCTGCAGGCGTTTGTGGAGGCCTTCTTCTCTCTGGCTGCGCGCAGGTTTAAGTCCCTGGTCCAGCGGCAGCAGGTGGTGGCGTTGCTGGAGCAGTGCGAGGCACAGAGCGTGTGGGAGGAGCGGCGCTCTGTGAGCTGCAGCCGCGCACTTTCAGGAGGAAACAGGACTCACGCTGCACCACTGTCTCCTGCTCCGCTGAGGAGAGCCACGAGCCAGGACCAGAGGCTCCACTACAGACTCAAAGCCCGCCCACTCAGAGTCAGCGCAGACAACTGATGGACCGCCTTGAACCAGTGCTGGGAGAGTGGCATGATGGGAGCTGTGGGTAGGAGAGGTTGTTCCCTGCTGGCGAAGGACTTTATCTGATGTTACAGGGTTGATGGATCACATATGGAGGCATAATGGTCTAATAATGCGACTGGTTTTACTGGGCAGCTTGTGCAAATACACCACTTTTACTGATTATTAGCTTTATCGCTGGCACTAAAGGAGTTAAGGATGTGTTTTTATTTGGAATTTGCACTAAGTTTTGTTTGCACATGTTGGATGTAAGTGGGAGTGATTAATGAGTGTTGTGTCTAGAATATGTTTGTGCTTAGATCTACTGGGAAATCCTTCAGTGGCTCAGCTCTATAGCAGCTCCTTAAGCCTACTAACGGTACAGGAAGTGAGTAAGTATTTAAATGGAAAAAGGCCACTCGGCCATGTCTGTCAATTCAGCAGCTTTTCCAGTCAGGCAGCCTCCAACCTTTAAGTGATGGACGAAACTAAGTTGCCATTAGCAAATAATCTGAGCAGTAAAAGCATGGTGCATTATTTTCTACATATAGAATCACACCGGTATTTACAGTAAATATTAGTATGTATTTACTTTTGCAGTTCACAATTTAGTAATGCGAGACTTCATGTTGAAACACTGTACTAAACTAAACATGGCATACAAATGTATCCACTATATAAATAACAACTAATAAAGAAATACATTTGTTGTTGAAGCAATTTTCGTACTTCTATTCCATTATTTTCTTAGATTCTCTGGCTATGATGCAACTTTATAGCCCTACTACCCTCATTATCACGCCAAAAAAACAACAACAACCTCAAAGTATCTTGGGACTAGGGCAAGTGAGTTGATTAAACAAAAATAACTTCCTGCATTTGGATGGTTTTCAAATTCTGGTTGGAGGCTATAGTTTTGAAGAGTAAATTGCACTTTCATCTTTATCATATAAGGTTTACCACATAGTGAAATTTGCTCTCTGCATTTGACCCGTCCCTTATACTTGCGCTTTACAAGCCTGTGTCACAAGTTTCTCAAAGCACTACAATGTAGTCATTAATCATTCATTTCACACTCTGTGGTGGTAATCTAATTTCTACAGCCACAATTGCCCCCAGCCTAATAAGCAGACTATGCAGCTGCTTAGGGTCCCGAGACCACCAGGGGGCCCCCAATAGTGCATACATTTGCAGATGTGTGCCTCATAAATTTCCCCCAAATGTCCCCTACAAAAAGAAATCTAGAAAGTTGAATTTTCAAGAGATTTGCTAGTGGGGGGAGTTTTATTTACACGTACATCAAGAAAAGACCTCAACAACAATCTTATTTTAAGTAAATTTAATTAGTCTTGTTTTTATCTAATTTTGAAAGCAGGTTCATAAGGTCTTCTGGTAATGATGCTAGTTTAATTTCTTATAGTTAGACCTGTGTATTTGTTTTTACCTTCACAGTTTCGGCTGCTACTGCTGCTTTCCTCAGAACTGTGTCCCAGGTGTGGGAAAGTTGATATGCCCCCTCGACCCGGTTCACAGTTCTGAAGAAGTCGGACGCAGATGGTGCTGCGGGATGAGATTTTTTCTTAATTTAACAGTAAACATGAGATTTTTTCTTAATTTAACAGTAAACGTTTTTTTTTTCTCTTCGAGTCTCTCCATTTCAGCGTCTGTCCTCCATGCTTAAAAGAACTGGACGTCTTGCCCCTTATCCCCAAGAGCTGGACTGCCGACGAATCTCTTGGGATACGGAGCAAGACGCTGAAATAGAGTCAGTTTCATGTTCAGCAACAAAATTAGCTCAAAGAATGACATCAGTTGATTACATGAACATCCTGCAGGACCAAGTTATTCCATCAATGTATTCCTTCTGCCCTGATGGTACAGGATTATTCTAAGATGACAATGCCAGGATTTATTGGGTTAACATTGAGAAAGACTGGTTCAGGAGCATCACTACTTAGCTACTGTACTATCACACACTTAGCCACCACAGAGTCCAGATCTTAACTGCACTGAGAATCGTTGGGATGTGCTGGACATGGCTTTGCGCAGTGGAAACAATGCTAAGCTAAAGCCAGTCCCAAGTGCGTGTGACATTTCTTTTTGTGGGGACTGGGGACTTCTTTTTTGCCGGGGCAGTGTAGATCTATCCGAAATGAAATCAAAGTTGTGGGGGCACCATGACGTAATCTCGCTTAGGGCCCCGCGAGCGCTCGGGCTGGCCCTGGATAGACCGATGGAAGCGAGGCTGCCAACTCGCGCCGTCAGCCCCATCCGACCGCCATCTGTGCCACTGTCTCACCGTCTCCAGAGAGTGGTGGCCTGGCAGCTATTGTGCATGTTTTTAGTGATATGAGAGACGCCGGAGGGAGCAGACGCCGTACCGACACATACAGACACCTTTTTGCGATCTACAGAAAATTGGGAGGGATGATGTTCAGGGGCAGGTTTCCCCCTCTTCTCGGTGTTGGGAATAACAATCATTAAGAATGTAGGTCAAGACTTCTCAATGCCTTTGGACGCCCGGCTCGAGCATATGTTCCCTCACAGCTTGCCATCTATCTAGGCCTAGCTTGATTATTTAATGAACATGTGACTCATCTTTTGCCTCCACCCAAACTGGAGCGTCATTTACATTTCATAATAAGTGCCAGAGGAAAAAAAAACAAGAGCAGAGCTGAGCTTTAAAATAGCTAAATAAAACTTTAATAGGTCTAGTTGCAAATGTACATAAATTGCACAGCCACATTTTGTCAACACAAGTTCTTCTGTACATTATTGTTCTGTCACTGTTGCCAAAGGAAGCAGAATCCAGCAAATACTTTACTCAACATACTTACAAAGGTCATTTCTACAAGATAATAGAAAACATACATTAATTTGTTGGGTTGTAGTGTGGTTTTCCGGCAAACGATTGAGGAGGCGCCAAATGAACGTGAGCAAATGGTGTCAAATTTAGTCATTTTCAGACGGTTGGTCAGGATTTTAAAATCTCCGGACATTGTCTTGTGGAAGGAGCGTGTTAATTCAAAGTGTTTTTTTTTAGACCAGAAATGCCAAATTGTGAAACATGTCTCAAGAAATAGAGTAAAATTTGTTAAGATATACTGTAGCTGCTTAGTAGTCCGATTCGGTTTGTAAGGTCTTCTAGTAATGATGCTAGTTTCTTTTCTTATAGTTAGACCTGTGTATTTGTTTTTACCTTTACAGTTTCGGCTGCTACTGCTGCTTTCCTCAGAACTGTGTCCCAGGTGTGGGAAAGTTCATATGCCCCCTCGACCCGGTTCACAGTTCTGAAGAAGTCGGACTGCAGATGGCGCCGCGGGTAAAGGGCGCAGAAAACTGTAAATCAGCTGATTGGACACGTCACAGTAACATCATGTGACACTTCTGAGGAAGGCAGCAGTAGCAGCCGAAACTGTTAAGGTAAAAACAAGTACACAGATCTGACTATAAGAAAAGAAACTACCAAGATATAGCTGCATCTAAAATAGAATACAATTACTTACACTAAAATATTCACAGTTTAAGTACTTTCGTTTTGATCAGAGCAGTTCAGGGTTAGGTTTTTCTGCATTTCTGACCAGTTTCGATTGCTCACTTCCTGCAATCTTCCTCAGAGTTGGTCACATGGTCTTACTGTGACGCATCTTGCCAGCTGATTTCATTCTATAATAGTTCCATGGCTGATTTATACAGTTTTTGGCTCTGTTTTGGGTGGGACTACAACGGCGGCATCAGCTGACAAGACACGTCACAGTAACACCATGTGACCAACTCTGAGGAAGATTGCAGGAAGTGAACAGTCGAAACTGTCCGATATGCAGAAAACTCTAAACCTTAACTGGTCTGATCAAAAATACTTAAAAACCTCTTAAACCCTATAGGACCTGTTGGGGTTTAAGAGGTTAAACAGTCTACCACTAGAAGACCAAATTAACTTCTTTGGACTAAAATAATCACAATTTTTGCACGCACTATTTTGCCACCGTCAATCTGTTCCTCGATGATGTATGCATTTTTATCCCAGTCACAAAAGTATGTCTATGTGCTGTGCTGCAAATCACTTCATCAACTACTGAACTGAAAAGTGCATAGAGCTAGAGTAAAAGAGGATTGTGCTTGCGGATTTCACAGAAACTGAAGCCCCTCGGACCGTAAATCTTTCTTTAAAACTTGAAACGCAAATCACACAAGTATTTTATCAGTTTTTTTTTTTGTTTGTTTGTTTGTTTTTTTTGGCAAGTAATAATCATAGAAAGTGCCAACAGACTGAACAGGGAGGACATAGAGAGGCTGACTAAATACAGTTCTACCCAATGAGAGCAGACGACTGACTGAGCTATTTATTTACAATATCCATAATGGTAACAGCAGATTTTTAGGACAAAAACATTTACAAAAAGCTCTTGTTAACATTACATAAAAATAGTGTCAGCATTTATTTATTTACACCTTCTCAAGCTGTCCAGCCGCTAGATACACTCTGTTTATCTTATACATATTTACTACATTAAGTTTGCAGCAAGCCATTCAGTTCATCATCACCGCGTTCGATCTCGCAACAAAATAAAAAGGGTGACAATTCTCACGCTGCTATTGGACCTAAAACAATGAAGAAGCATGCTAAATCTCACTTAGAAAGGAAAAAAAAAAGAATACAAAATATAGACAAGCTTTGAAATCTTTAGCTATTGAGTGACATGAGACCTCAAGGTAAGACCATGTGTGAGTTAGTATCTTCACATTCAGAAAGGAGGGCTTAAAAGGTACATCAGGAACAATATGAGCGCCTACATGTCGTGGTTGTGATGCTAGATGTTATGACCGGCCGTGTACATGCAGCCACATGTGGACTATAGTGACAGGACACGCCCTTTTCAACCAGGGACAGCGTTTTCCATTTAGTTTTAGTCTGTCAATAAAACTGTGACGTAGGTTTTGTCAATATTTATTCACGCCATTTTCTTCAGTTTAAGTCGGCTAAAATTGTATTCAAATTTAGTCGTCAAAAGGTGAGACACTGCAGGTGAATATATATATATAGGGAAATTAATTAATTGAGTGATATCAATATGAAAGTTTTGCTGTATTTTACAGGTAGAAATATGAGAAAAACGTATTGGAAGTTTTCTGTCATTTTATGTTTTGATATAAAAGTTATTTTATGGGTTATGTTATTTAACGGGTAGAGCAAGGTTTAAACTTAGTTTTATTTTGTTGATATATTAGATACAAAGATTTGGAATATTTTGTCTCGAACTACCACCTTATGGCGGTGGAGGGTTTGAGCACCTAAATGATCCTATAGGAGAGGGATCTCCAACCAGTAGCTCAGGAGCTACCAGTAACTCGCCAGCCCTGTCCAAGTAGCTCACCAAAGGCTTTCTACATTTCTACATATGCTTTATGGGTCACATTTTAGATGCATTTTTGTGGCTCTGAGCAAAATATCTCCAAACATAGCAAAGTATAAAGCAGAAACCATCGTAGACCAAGATTCTTCAGTTTTCATCTTGTAACAAGTGAATTTCTCCATTGTGAGATCAATAAAGAACTATCTTATCTTACTCTAGTTGAAGTATCGGACTTTTCGATCTTAGTTCAAAGCTTGTCCTCAGCGAATGATTGAAAACTGTCCTACACTTCAACTACAGAGTACAGATGAAGACTGAAAAATCTTGGCCTACAAGGACAACTCCTGTACGACTGAGAACCTACACAGAAGGAGTATAAAGCAGAAACTACTGTCATTTTCTTTTATTGAGTTGAATGATCATCTTGTCAGTCCTAGAGGCCTAGTTACACGTGTTTCTTTCAAGTATAAGTAGCTCACTGCCATTTTTGTTACGCAAAAGTAGCTTGCAAGGTAAAAAAAAGGTTGGAGACCCCTGTCCTAGGAGCTCTGTTGAATGGGGTTTTGAGAGCCTGGTAGGGTCTCCCATAGCAAACAGGTTCCTCGGAGACGGGTCAGACCAAGAGCGGGTCAGAAGCCCCTTATGATGAGACCATCAAGGCCACATCGCCCAGACGTGAAGGAGCGTCGTGAGGCCGTCCTCCCGTGGACCCAAAACCTGGAGGAGGAGCCATAAGGGACTGGTGCAGTGTGATCCATAAACGGGTAAGTGGAAGAATATGGATGGATGTTTAGTTTTTGAATAAACTAGCTTGAATAAATCTGTTAAAAAAACAAAACAAATTTTCTCTTGTTTTTTTGGGGTTAAAAACCCAATAATTGGAATTGAAAATCGAAAAATCCCTCTGAACAAACCTTTGAAATATTGTGGAGTTCAAGACTGAACATTTTGGAGTCTGTAGGAGCTACTAAAGTGATTTAGAGAAAATGGCCTTTTGAAGTTCCACATTTCTGTATAAATCTATGGAGAAACATTGAATCACAGCAACAATTGAACACCTTATTGTGAAGATTTGGAAATGTATGTTTCCAGGAGAAAGTTCATACGTTAAGAGATAAAACTAGCCCATAATCTGAAAATTGGAATTAAAAAAATCACCTTTGCCTGTAATGTCTCCCCTTCATTTAGCCAGGTTTACATTTACAAAGCACAGACCGTTGGCTCTTCCAAACATCGTCACTCAAATCCAGCTGTTTTAGTCCTTTCATTTAATGTTATGCAATATTTTTAGTGGATGAAAATACAAAAAAAACAATTTTAGTCATATTCATAGTCTCATTATCTACTTTAAATTTAGTTTTAGTCTTATTTTAGCAAAAATATGACTTTAAGAGTGACACACAGGGCTCCATGTTGGGTCATAACACGTAGCAATCACCAGTCATGTACGCGGCCACAGCGCTGGATTTGTATTAAAAGTACAGAACTAACGAGCAGAATCACAGTCGGGAAGCGTCTTTATACACTCACGAACAAAGCAGAGGTGTGGAAGGCCAGTCCAGTGTACAACATGGAGTGGAAGTCTCTAGAAAGCCGTGGAGCTGCTGGAGCATGGGACACCCACGGTCTTAATTTACGTTCTCCCCGACAGTGCGGAGCCCCCGGGGGGTTGTTGGATCTCCCCCTAAACGCACCGCACTCTGTAAAGGGCTAAGCAGAATGGTGGTCTTCGTGAATGGGTCCGCCGTCCTCTCCCTGGGGCTCCGTTTGATTGCGATAGTAAAAGGAAACCTACCATTTCACTTCTAAATAAAGGGAGCCATTTTATATTTGACGTTATCAAATATAGCTATATGAGTGTATATTCTATTGAAGAAAAGGCATACATCTATATTAAAAGTCTTTTATATATATACTATATATATATATATATCACAGAGATTTTAGTATACATTAGGGGTGTACAACCAATTTTACAAATCCACAGTATAATTTGTGCCTTTTTTTTTGCAGAGGAAGGAGGAGACTCTGGGTAAAGCGTGGTGTGTTTAAGGCGTTTCATGTACCAATAGCTTTTCTTCACAAAGTGCTCTAGATAGGGAGAGAGAGAGAGAGAGAGAGGGGGGGGGGGGGGGGGGGGGGGGGGGGGCCCCCGGGCCCCCCCCAAAAAAGGGGGGGGGGG
>OMNZ01115035.1:16675-35922 GCA_900303255.1 Lesueurigobius sanzi
GGGGGGGGGGGGGGGGGGGGGGGGGGGGGGGGGGGGGGGGGGGGGGGGCGAGGGCAGAGGGACGCCAAGGCCCACGCCTAAAAAGTGACCGGAAGATTGTTTTGGATGAGAAATATTTGAAGATCCTATTTGGTTCCTTAATAAACAACGAAAATAAAGCACAAATCCTCTTAAATTAACAAAGAGATAATCCGCGTCGTCGTCGGTGTTGCCGTCGTGAGCCGAGTCCACTTCGACGAGATGGAGGAGACGGAGGAAGGGTTGCTAGGGGCGACCAGATCCGACATGCATCTTTGTAGATAGTGGTTCGTCCCGACAGAAGACAGGGTCCCGTTTTGTCCCAGCGTGTGTGAAACCGCACTAGTTTTTTTGATGTAAGCTGTATATACAAGCTCTCTCTTGAAGGCTGTCTGGTGATCGGTCAGTCATGAAGTACCACCTCCTTTTCTGGCTTTGGTCCCTTCCATAAAACCCATAAAATAAACTGTCCTCCTGAAATGTTTGCACCACCAGCACCACGTCATAGTAGTAGTTTCTCAAATACATGCTTCCCCACATGCACTTTAGACGTCTAACAGTTGCTGCTGTTCCGAAACTCTCCGTTCTCGGTGATCTGCAGCTTGGTGGGGTTGGTGGGGGAGATGCCGTTCCGACTCTGCATGCTGTAGCGCTCCTTCAGCTGCGTCAGGGCGCTCATTAGCCGCGCGTTGGCTGCGTCCAGAGACTGGATGCGCTTTTCCTGCGCACACAGACACACACAAATGGAAAACATTTCAAGTTCGAGTCAAAAAGAGGGATCGCCGACTTGTGAAGTCTGGCATAAACAGAAGTGGAGAGAAAATATAAAGTCGTAGTCTGTAAATCTTGTCGGTTTCAGGAAGACAGCGCTTGATGTGTAAGATGAATAAAACATGTCTGAGTGGACACACGCGGACAGCACAACTGAAGAAAAGTCTTTTAGCGTAACGCACAAAAGCAGGACGTGGAACTGACCTGTGCATCAATGATTTTTTGTTTGGAGTCGACCACAGCCTGCATGTCTGAGTGATCCTTCTTCAGCTCCTCCTCCACCGACATTAGCCTGCAACACAGACAGAACGGCTTTTGAAAAGCTACATATTGTTTGTGCATCAAAGCAAAAGTACTCTCGCAGCGCCTGGAAATCACAGACAATAGTAGTATCGTACATGTTCCAAAAGGATAATGTCTATTACCTGTCCTGCACTTGAACCTGAACATCTACAGTTCCAGGGTAAATGCTCTATATGCCAAGAGATTTGTGTGTGTGTGTTACACAATACACTACAGGTAATGGAGCACCATAGTCCCGCCTTTTCCGGCCTCTTTCTGGTTCCAGGAAGTAAAAATCCCATTCAAAATCTCCATAGACTTCAAATTCAAAGAAATTCTAATTGAGTTTAGAAGCACGATGGAGGCTAATCAGCTACGTGCTAACTGCTAGCTAACTGCTTTACAAGCAAGAAAATACCAAATATACTTGAAAACACAGCAAAATGCTTTTATAACTTTCTGGTCTACAACATTTTGGATGCAACTTTAATTTATTATTGCCCATAAGTCACCAATTAGCTGATTAGCTGCTATCATTCTTTTAAACATTTGATATAATTCTTTTTTTTTTTTTTTTTTTCGAAAAGTCTATTTCTAGTCCAGACTGTGGTGCTCCATAGACCCTTTCACCGCTTACATCATTAGTGACATCAGCTGGAGGCAGGAAGTGAGCAAGAGGAATAAGATTTAACTAAAACTAGTGATTATAAGTGTAAAACTACAACTGAAAAATGTCGTCCTGTTGTGGCTTAAGGAGCAAGAACAAAACAATAAAATAAGGTTCTATCTGATATTTCCAACAACAGTTAGACTTTGTTTATCGTTACTATGACAACAGCTACAATCCTTTCTTTAAAGGGGCATTATGCAACTTTTTAAGTGAAAAATAAAATCCTGATATGTGTGCATATTTGACTTTTTAGTGACCCAGTGGTTGTGTGGGTGCAGCATGGCACTTTTACTTTCCATCACAGCAGCTTCAATGATGCTCCAGGATCAATTGATTTTAGGGGTTTCATAGAAATGGACCAGAAACCCTAAAAACATTTGATCCTGGAGCATCATAGAGGCCACTGTGATGGAAAGTAAAGGCCCCACGCTGCACCCACACAGCCACTGGGTCACTGAAAAGTCAAATATGCACAAATATCACAAATTTATTTTTCACTTTAAAAGTTGTATAAAGCCCCTTTAATGTTTGTAAACATTCTGGGCTTAGCTGGAGGCGGAAAGCTAGATTCCTATCGATTTCCATTGTAGCTGTCGTCATAGGAACGATAAACAAATGTCTAACTGTTGTTGGAAATATCAGATAAAACCTTATTTTATCATCTCAAATCTCATTCCTCTTGTTCTTGCTCCTTAAGCCACAATAGGACCACATTCCTTAGTTGTAGTTTTACACTGATAATCGCTAGTTTTAGTTTAATCTTATTTATCTTGCTCACTTCCTGCCTCCAGCTGATGTCACTGATGATGTAAGCAGCGAAAGGGTCTATAGGGGATCTAGCTTCCTGCCTCCAGCTAAGGCCCAAATGTTTACAACAATGAAAGGGTCTATTCAAGTGAGACTAAACTTTGATGTGCAAATAGACAATTGTGTGTTTGTTATATCTCAGTGGAGCTGTATTCTGTATCATCAGGATGTTTATTAACTTAGTGGTAAGTATATTTGTTTGTTAAATATAAATAAATCAATGCATAAAAACATCAATTAATCATTTTCTGTTCATACAAGAATGTTACACAAAGCGTCTTACTACTTAGAACCAATCCCCTTCCCCCATTCAACCCCCACGAGCACCCACACACACTAAGAATCATTTGCCCACCCGTTCATGCACTGGGGACAAACTATTAAACTTTCCTATTCATTTAATTTCCATTTAGACGTAATGTTCATGAACACTTGGTATGTTGTAGATGTTACCTGCTAATGATGCTTTTCATCTGGAGGTCCTTGTCATCCTGCTGTCTCCTCAGCCTCTCCTCAGACTCCTCTAATCGACTCTGGTACTCCATGAGAACCTTCTGAGCCTGCTCGTCTTGGCCTTTGAGCCGCGACTCGTACTCCTCCAACTTCTGCACAGAAGCTCTGAGCTTCTCCTGCAGCACTGCGATCTCCTGCTGGTACTGCAACAACACGACGCTCACCATTAGCAAATCAGTCTTCATGTATGTGTGTGTCATGTTGACTTATTAGTATCATATTAGTTTATACACATTTTAAAGAGAGTGTGCAAGAAGCAGCTTGTGTAGAGCACAATGTTCCTTGGTTTTGATTCAGACCTCTATTTCTGAAAATTACACTGGTTTTTTGTAAGGGCAAAAACAAAGACTGCAGATTCTCATTGTATTTGCAATGTCAATGTCAATTGTGGTTCCTCAAAGTCGACTATTCACCAAAACAACGTTTACTGCGGAGAATAAATCTCAAAATGAATGGCATGTTTTGTACTCTGGCCTGTCCTCATGCTAACACAATGCTTGTTTTGGATTCTTGCTGCTGTTGTACTTGCTCTGACTGTATTGTCTCCTGCTGAGCTAAATGGAGCCTGTCAACATGTCACCTGATATTAAGGTGCTTTATCTTTCTCTTTGTGCTTCTTTTCAAACAACGGTGTCAGAAGAGCATCACATCAGAATGTTTGTACTGGGAGTGCTTATGTTCTTTCTGACACATGACAAATATATATACCGTTGTGCTCAAAAGTTTATATATCCTGTTGGGGGATGTAAACTTATGCATTTCATAGAATATGAATGATAACACAAAAACCTTTATTTCTCTCATGGTTAGTGGATGCGTGAAGCCATTTATCGTCAAATAAAGGGAAGAAAAAAACTAGAAACTAGCCAAATATCCCTGATCAAATGTTTACATATAGACCCTTTCATCTGGAGGCAGAAAGCTAGATCCTTATCTATTTCCATTGTAGCTGTTGTCATAGTAACGATAAACAAATGTCTAACTGTTGTTGGAAATATCAATCTTATTTTATCGTCTCAAATGTCGTTCCTCTTGTTCTTGCTCCTTAAGCCACAACAGGACCATATTGTTTAGTTGTAGTTTTACACTTATAATCACTAGTTTTAGTTTAATCTTATTTCTCTTGCTCACTTCCTGCCTCCAGCTGATGTCACTGATGATGTAAGCAGCGGGCTATAGGGGATCTTGAAACTAACATTTTTTTTTTTTTCAGAGAGTCCTGTATTTCAGTTGAAGTTTGTTTATTGTTTATTTGGTTGGGGCAGTGCATGTTAATGAACACACATGAGGCACATGCATGTAAACACACCACTCCGGATTGTAGTCTTGGGCTAATTTCCATCCGTTGTCCCACACCAACACAACTGTACACACAAACACACCCTCATTCATCCTGATCTATTCATCTAATGAGATTGATCTATTAATCTATTGTTCTTTGCTCCTGAACAATTTCCCTGGCAGTTGTTGAAGGTCATGTAAACGTTAGATCAGAGACATTTGAGTAGTTTCTGTTTCATTATGATTTCAAAAGAGTAAACTCAGTTCTTCGGCAACAAATGGCTTCACACAAACACTAACCATGAGTGGAAAAAAGATTTTTGTGTCATCATTCATGTTCTATGAAAAATGGCCAAAAGATTAAAAGTATGTAAACTTAAAAGGGTATGTAAACTTATGAGCACATCTGTATATATATATATATATATTTTTTTTTAATATACAAATTTAGCTGCCCTCCCAACATCACAAAACAAGCCTTCTGTTGCAACACTGTCTGATTGAAGAGTATCATTGTGTATCACTGGCCTGCTATGTTTGGGGGCCACAAAATTACTATTATTTTCTACAGAATCAACAGACTCAGTACATACATAGTGCCTCATGTTTGTATTGAATCCACTGCTTATACAGTAGAAGGAATTTCAAACTAAACTAATAAATAATATTCTCTTGAAGGTGAAAAATGCAAACCACACACTTGTTTAATACCGAGCAAGAAATGTTTTGTTTTAGGCACAGTGCTTATGCAGTTTTGCTTGTACCTTTATCAGCAGTTTAGACACCAGTCTAAGCTCGGAGCAGGTAGTTTTTGATACGTGTGTGTGATTCACTTAGTTCACATCCAACTTCCTTCAGGAAATGTACCCATGATGCAAAGGCCTGTGGGATACAGTGTGATACAACTGCGGCTCATCACAGAAGTAAACCCAAACAGCTGCATGATGTTAGACACGGGTTACTGCCTTTTTTGGTTTCCCTGACGGCTGCTGCTTACTCCGTGTACTCTGTGTGTTTGTGTTTGTTATGAATGAATACAAAAAGGAGAGTGCAGCGGTCAGTCGCATCAGAGCAGTGATTGGGCAGAAGGAGAGGGAAGCACAGCCAAATGCATGCACACACATCAATCATAAATACTGGGTGGTGCTTGGTTTGACCCACTTCAACAGGGCAAGTGTTGACCTAACTTTCACCCGCTCAGCACAGTAAAACAGTGAACACTCTACAGCAGTGATCACCCAGGGGCCAATCCAGGCCCTGCCAGAGCTCCCATCTGGCCCTTAGACAATCCCAAGCACTTCTCAAGTTCTTGTAAAAATGAATTGTTCCCTGCTTTTGGTTATAAACAATGCTCCTTGTTTATGTTTATTAACAGTTCTACCAATGTTTTGTTTGTTTTTGTCCTTCGATATATTGTTAAATCAGACCTTTGCATCTATTTAGGTTAGTTGTTTATGTTTACATCACCATGACAGTATTGCTCCCTGAAAGCTGTGAAACATGCTCAAATCCCTTTGAAGAAGATGTTAGATTTGTGTTGGGAAAGAGTTTGGACCATTACTAACAATTTAAAATGTATGCTTTCCATCTTTCATTATTTGTAAACAGATCAGGTAAAGAGACTTTAGGACAGAGCAGAATTTGAAATATTAAATGGCATTCATATATTTGTTCATTTTGTTACGGTGTAATTATTTATTTATTTATGAGGACAGAACCAAAAACATTGATGCAATAACCGCCTCCACAGCCCGTACAGTTAACAGCTAATTCACAGTAGGCAAACTTAGTCCCCAAGACTGGCCCCAGAGTCAATGATGAGAAGAGATAGTGTGTCTCTAAAGGGAATGCATTTTTGTCACGACTGTAGTATGAGCTGAGGCTGTGACAGTTACAGAGTGAATACCTTTCCGACTAAACAAAGTCTTTGTGAGGTTGTAACAGGGGAGTTATGTAATAGACATTCTTTTCTAATGTATTAGGTTTACAGAAGAACTCGTTACAAGAAATAGCTAAATTAATTCTGGTATTTCCTTCTCAGATGATATCATAAGATACAGGATGATTTTCAATTACAGACCCAATATAAAATGTGATACACAAATGTTTTAGTGGATCCATGAATTGCTCCTCAACATAACGTGCCACAACTTAAACATTTGTATCTATTTTTGTGGTAAATAAATACATTTTTATATTAAAATCACCACCTATTAATATGTGTACAGTATATTGTTAGATCCTAACATTGTTGATTTTTTTATGTGAAAAAAACAAAACCCTTTATTAGTGTGTATTTTACCTTTTAGTGGCTGTATGGGTGGTTAGCATGGCAGCTTTACTTTTCACAGCGGCCTTTATGATGCTACAGGATCAATTTCTCTTTAGGATTTCAGGTAGTTTTTCTGCTGATGGAGCCATGTCCTGCATGAATGGGGCAGTGGAGCTGCATGCTGCACATCTAGCTAATCCTGTTCGTCTCCAGTGGGACATATGGTCCAATGGCCTTTGGTCAGTAGAGCCTGCTACTGACCAAAGGTACAGCCTAGGTCTGCCTAGGTCAGCTGTGGAGTTACACATAACACATCAAGCTAAGCTCGTCCCCAGTTGGACATAAGGCCCAGTGGCCTTTATTCAGTCTAGAGCCGGCATGAACTAGGTCTAGTACTTTGGAGCTGCATGTTCTGTTTATTATTGTTCGTCCCCAGTGGGACATGGCCTAATGGGTCATTGGTTGCCCGAGGGCCTGGTTGAATGGGCGTGCGAAGGGGAATGATTCTTGGGGTGTGTGTGAGGGCTTGTGAGAGTCGGGAGCATGAGTGCATCGGGGGCCTGTGTGTGTGTGGGGGGGTGAGTACTTTGGGGGAGTCGAGGGGTTGGGTACATGGAGGGCTTCTTATGGGTGAATATTTGTGGGGGCCGGGGGTTGAATGGGGGAAGGGGATTGGTGCGGTGTTGTAAGGCGCTTTGTGTTACATTCTTGTATGAAAAGCACTCTATAAGCAAAGATTGATTGATTGATTGATTGATTGATTGATTGATTGATTGATTGATGGATTGATGGATGGATTGATGGATGGATTGATGGATGGATTGATGGATGGATTGATGGATGGATGGATGTAATGGCAGCGCAGTGAAAACCAGAAAGCATACATGTTTTTATCCTGGCCATAAAGGCCGCTGCGATGAAGTGCCATGCTAAGCACATACAGCCTGGGCAACTAAAAGGTCAAACACACACTACGATCAAGGGTTTTTTTCCTCACAAAAAAGTGCCACAATGCACCTTTAAATAAACACATTTATGATGTTTACTCAATTTTGTGACAAAGGCAGCCTGCATGAAGGAATATTCTTCTGCAAAAGCTCAGTCGAGTCAACACTGTTCGCTGCTGTCATGGTTGACTTGCCGGAAACTCTTTGAAGACAAGTAAGGATTGAGAAGAGAAGCATACAGAGGAAAGCATTCTTGGGAAGAGGGACTTGTGAAACATGGAGAAGGCAGAAATGTTAGGACATATATTGTATCTAAAGGCAGTTAAAGAAGAGTTTGTATTGGCATGTTACCTTGTCCACCTGAGTCAGATCCTCTCTGTTTCTCAGTAACTCGGGCTCCATCCCCTCATGGTCTAAATAGTGCACATTCATATTCAATAGCCAGGCTGCTGTACGGTCCAGAGCACTGGGGTTCACTGGGGAGGGGGCCTATAGTGGAACCAACACACACACGCACATGAGCAGGGCGCAAAGTGATGGGAGGGGGAGGCAGGAAGGCAACAACAGCACAATAACAGAAACAAAAAAAGCTTGAAATGCACCAACTAGTCCAACTTAAAGAGGCGGGATGTTCACACACACAGATGTGCACGTATCCACATAGTAAATATGTGGAGGTGTGAACCGGGAACATACACAGGCAGTGGACGGAGAACATAGCAGCAGGCGAGTGCTTTGGCTTCTGTGGAAACTGTTGTGGAAATATATTTGAAATAAAGGTGCCTAGAGGAAGTGAAGATGAACAAAGACGGTGCATAATGTGGCTCCGTGAACAATGCCAGTGTTATCTCTGTCATAAAATGTATAACGAGTTAATGGTCTATCGAATGTTTATGAAGGTTTATTTTGTCTATTACCAGTCTACACACTGCAAAAAGTCATATCTTAGTAAGTTAAGTACTGTATTTTCTGGACTATATGTCGCACCAGCCAAAAAAAACGCATAATGAAGAAAAAAAAAAAAAACATACAAGTCGCACTGGACTATAAGTCAAAATCTGAGACCAAGAGCAGACATTTCATCTTGAAAGGCAAGTTATAATAATATCAATAGAATAGAGAATAACAGGCTAGAGGTACGGTATGCTAACGTAACACATTGCTGGTTATTCAGCTACACGAAGCATAAACAACAAACTGAATAGGTGTCTGGTATGTTAACGTAACATATCAATTGATATATAAGTCGCACCTGACTATAAGTCGCAGGACCAACCAAACTATGAGAAACAGTGTGACTTATAGTCCGGAAAATACGGTAATCTAGAAATGAGTACAATTTTCTTGAAATAAGTCAACTTTCCCCAGATTTGAGAAACTAATATAACAAATCTGTCCATGGGGCAAATTTTTTACAGTGAAATTAAGAAAAAAGGTCTCAACACACTAAAATTTAGACAAAACTTGGCCTATTGACAAGTATCTTGAAATTAGTTTCTCAAACAAAGGACAAATGTACTTCTTTCAAAAGCATTTCTAGATGACTTAACTTACTAAGATGTGACTTTTTGCAGAAGAAATCCTATCCAGAAATGCCCTTTATATTGTACAAGCCTATTTATTCTGGGCCAACAATTATATGAAAAATTGGCTTAAAAATGCACAATAGAATATACACCCTTTCATAGACAATGAAAGGGTGTATAAGCCTATGCTATATTGTGTGCTTCTTTTGTTTCTGTATCTTTCTTTCAAATTCCTTTTACTTTACAGAATAAATCAAATCTGAGATAGAATTGTTTGTACAGGAAATATTCAACATCTAATATGTAATAGACAAAAACAATTTATCCTTAAAAATGCATCCAAGCTTTGGACCACCACACAGAGAACGCCCGACTGTTGCGACTGGACTTTACACTGGTCTGTTGTCGATTTACATGTCGAGATTGAGACATAACCTTGGAACGACTTGTCCTCCATACATTATACTCCTAACACCTTTATAGCAGGTGTACCGCTGCATATTCAGCGACTATGCACCAATATATGATTGACTTTTGCACAATTAGCCTCCCTGTGTGATTATGTGGTGTCTTCACAATGATCCAGGCCATTACTGCACCCAGACTGGCACCCCGGGGCCCGCTGCCATGTCCTTGGATACCGTCAGCCTTTGTGCACCTACACACTCCTTAATAAGATGCTAATGTTTCCCTCCGCACCCCCATCTTCAGCCCATTAAGGGTGACCGGTAAAACAGTGGTGAAGTGATGAGCCGCCCAAATGTAAATGACTGTTATTACAGGCACCACCACTGTAGTTCATTAGAGCACACTGTGTACATTGTCTTGGCAATTTCCCAAACAGGACTAAACCGGGAATAAACCAATTTGCAGTTGTTGAATGAATTAAACGTTATCTATAAATTATTGATAAACAACATTTGTCATCTTCCTTTATTTCATGAATGTCTTTATTACCCTAAGCATAATTCACTGACTCAAATTAAATAATGTAACAATGTATGTTTTAGGAACAATATGAACAGCTCTGTAATTCTTTACAGTCACTGACATTATATTTATTATTATTATGCACAATGTGTGGTTTTAGACGATGAACTGACTGAGCAAATTGCAAGATATTAAATATTGTTAAGTGTTAGCAGCGAGCCATTTTTGTAGAATACTTTGACATTTGGTGGACAAGTGGTGCCTAAGTTATGTCCTGGTGAAGCCTAAATGAAAAAAACAACTCAAAATGTTAGTCTGGAGCCCTGACTCAAGGTCTCCTTTAGGTTTTAGTTTTAATTAGACAAAATTGTAGGGCTGTCACTAACGATTATTTAGGTAATCGATTAATCGGTTGGTGGCAAAAGGTGTATGGAAAGTGTAATTTTTAAAAACTTTTTGCCACATGAAGCTAAAGTGACGCAGTTTGCAGACGTCTTGATAGAGTAATCTCAAAGGTCTGTTCGGTGCATTTTGTACAAGTTTCACGTGTCGTTCCTCATTTGAAAGCTAAGAACCTCTAAAATTCAGTCTGGGATTGAGAAAGTGAGAGAGTGAGAGAGTCCTCTTTCTGCTCCATTAGATTATGTCTGAGATTTATCTCATATTTGGACCAATCAGAGCTAAAATATTTGCAAAAAAAGATTCTATAACCAATGACTTAAGAGACGACATAATTTTTTTTCATAAAAAATACAACATTTTGATTCAACACTTCATCAGACTTTGTTCTGAGCAAAATTTGAGAGCCACTCGGTCCACTGCAAATAAAAACTGTGTAATCCAAAAAAAATCCTCGTCTTTTGCGCAATGTGCCTTTATCATTTCGCTCCATTAAACAGTGGAATGAGCTCCTAGACTGTCTGAAATTGTAGATCTTAATATTTTTACTCCAAACTTGAAAAAGTCCATTTTAGATAATCAATCGTGTCAGCATTGATGAATTTATTGTAAATTGTAGGGAATGTTTAGTTTTTTTGTCTACACTTTTAGAAAAAAAAAACGTTTACTGTATTATAGTGAATTTTATTGTAGATTAGATTTGTAGATTATAATTGTAATGTTTTTGTGTAATCACCTGCCCAGAGACTGCAGATGGAAAATAGCTACTGAGCTAAATCTGGTGCAAATCATCTCTTCTTTTGTTAAGACTAATGGTTTTGTACATTCTCCCTGTTTCAATAAACAATAAACAATAAACTAAACTAAACTCATTCTTACCCTGTCTGAGTCTGTATATCCCAGAGACGATTCATCGATTACTAAAGTAGTTGACAGCCCTACAAAATTGTAAGCTGTAACAAATCCTTGGCGTGAAAAGTTTTGAATAGATGGTGATGAGAAACAAAACATAGAAATCATCAGTTGTTGCGTTCTCTCTCACCTGCTTGTGCTGCGGCCTGTGCTTGGTCTCGGGACTGTCCCCTTTGGAGGAGGACGACTGCTGCCGTAACCGCGCTCCAGCGGGCCAGTCAGGCGAGGAGGTCATCATGGTCCCAGATGAAGGCCTGGGATATGGGCCACTGTTGAGGAGGTTAGGAGGAGTGCGCCCTCTAGTGATGCTCTGTGGAGGTGGCTGGTCTATCCTCCTCTGAGGGCCTGCGCTGTTCTGTCTCGGGACCGTGGGCTGGCTCTGTGCTTCGTTGAGGGACATCTGACGCCGGTTGAACTCCCCAGAGCGCCTGCTGTACTCGTCCCCGCTGCTGCCACCTCCCCCGACCCCCTGTTGTGTCATGAACTTGGCTCCCGGCAGGTCTTCGTTGTTACTGTGCGAGCTGACGGAGCTGTGGCATTCTGATCCGGAGTCGGTTAAGCCTCGAGGTGAAACAGGTAAACACGCAGCCATCTGGTACACCGGGTTTTGGAACGAGAGGGGCGCCAGGAGCTGTCCGGGGCGTCCATTTGCACTGTCCGTCACAGGAGTGGTCGGGCTCTGGCCTGGCCGTCTCAGAGTGGGGCCTCCGGGGATGTTGTTCTGTAAAGCTCTGGTGGTCCAGCTCACGCCGTTGGCCGGACCTTCACCCAGGCCATCAGAAGAACTGGGGCCGAGGCCACCTTCCAGAATGCGGGGGTCTTGGAGGTCCACCATAGAGAGGCTCTTGCTGCCATTGGCCATTCCCAGGTCGGGCTCATTTGTTTCGGAGTAGCTTGAGCTTCGAGCCGGGGAGGGTTGAATCCCTGAGCTCCTCGTCACAAAGAATAGATCCTTATTTTCTGGTGTTGGCGATGGTAATCTAGTGAAGTCCACTAATCTGGAAAAAAGAAAACAAAAAAGAAATGTAACTATTAGATGCTGATTTGCACAATCCACATATACGTACATTAGGCTGGTCTCAGATAAGCTTGATTAGAACCCTGCATTCGGTTTTGGAATCAATAAGATGATTTAGGGAGAAATTTGTAAGGAAAAGAAGGATTTTTAGAGGTTGCACAAGCTGCTCAAAGCTGCTCCTTGCCATTGTCCACATTGCAATTTGCATTTACATTTGCTTGAATTCAGAATATTTATACATTATTCTGAGCAGTTTAGGCAAAATTATCTGTTAATGGAACATGATTTTTTGCACTAAAACCAACATCTTGCACTTAAAATTGGAAAATAAATCTACATTTTCTTGAAACTATATGCATTTTCTTATTTTAAATGCAAAAATACTTGTTCCATTGGCAGATAATTTTACTCATCAAGCCAAAACTGCTCAGAATTAGGTCAAATATTGTGAATTCAAGCAAATAGAACTTCACTTTTTGCAGTGTATGGACTTTCAGTAGAAGTTTGTCTATGTCATAGCTGAAAGCTGTTACACCAGCTTTTTGCCAGAATGGAATCAACTGTGACACTGTCATTTGTGCACTTTGCTTGAGATCCTGTTTTCCATCTGTATTCAAGACTTCAACTGTGGCCTAACTAAGAACGAAGAGCAGAAACAGTACTTACTGCAAGTTGTGAAAGCGCTCAGGCAGATGTTTTGTGATGCCAATAAAGCCACAGTGATTAGTCGACTTTCTAAGTAACATTTTATGCAAGTTTCACTTTGTTTTTGGAGAATAAAACCACACATTATTATAGTGTGCCTTTTTCATTTGGCTCACTATGTTATAGTATGGACAATTTTCATTCATTTTTCGTCTTGTGCAACCTCTAAATATGAATTAATTTGCAAACATTTTTTTTGGACCACCCTAATGTACATGGACACCTTTATAAGATATACAGTAAAAGTGGCAATACAGTAACTCTTGAATGACAGCAACAGACGATCAGTCTTTTGAATGCCCCCACAGAACTGTGGTTGATGCAATAGGTTTCATTTGCAACAAAAATCCAACACAGATTAATTCAATTCAACTCTTAATCCTCAGGGCCTCCTTAAAAAAAATGTTTTACTCATCAAGTAATTTCTGGCATAGGGTCCATTTCTTGCCCCATCATAGATTCCAAAGATGTTCATTTCCATAGTTTTAGCCCTTGCAATGCCAGCTAGCACAAAAAAAAAAAAAATGGTGCAGGTAATACTGGTCCCAGACAGATTTTGAATAGTTTTTCTTTTTGATGCTATTTTGAAAAAAAAAAAAAAATGCAAAAAATACATGGCATTAGCATTAGCATTGTGTTAGCCTCCATCTTGGCCTGCAGGAGCTCACAGATAATCGTGGGAAATATAACTTTATTTCTCATGCCACATGTATAATGTACATGCATAGCAATAGAAATAAACAATTTTATTCTTTTCATTTTGTGGGATGGATGTCTGTTCAAGTAGTGTATTTAGCATTAGCTTCTATGGGTCTCTCAAAATGTAAGTAATAAAGCACTTTCTTGGGAGCTATACTGAGTTGTGCGGATTTTTTTCTTGTTTTTCTGATCTATTTTTGATCCGGCACACTCTTTGACAGTCGGATGTGCACGTCTTTGGTCTTTACACGTTATCTCAAAACCCCCCTCTGATAAAATAAATAAAATGGTAAGAAATATAACTTTTTTCCCATGTGTGTATTTTTTAGCCTCTGAATAGTTTAAGTCAATGGTGTTAAACATACTGTAGCTTTACAAGTAATAGTGGGAGTATTTTTCCGGGGTATTGCAAATATTTTATTTCAATTTCGCCTCTGATACCTTGAAATACATTTTATCTGGCACATCATTGTCAAATATCATCACCCTAGCACAAAAACACACAAAGTTACAACAAAAAAATACCTCAAGAAGCCAAACCAAATTACCAGCGCCTCTATAATTTACCTACCAACAAGAATCACTATTCCTCTCACCTTTTCTCCGTCTGTCCTTCATTTGTCTCTCAATTCCTTCCCTTCCCTAACCTTGTCTCTGTCTGTCTAGCTTGTTTTACTTGTCGTCATTTGCAGGATGGGAAGAAATTATTTAGGAATATTTCTCGAAACGCATGTCAACACAAGCAATCGTCTTGCTGCAATAGGGTTTGTAGATGACCTCATATGGATACCAAAGAATTAGTGCTATTGACCTGGATCCTAGCAGACCCAACGAAAACCAAAAGTCAGTCAAGGATGTCTCCAGAGTCATCTTTCCCATACGAGCGCGTGTTGTCAAGAGTTTCTCTGACGCAGTTGTTTTTGCTTGCCGCCTCCCTCTGCTCCCTCTGCTCCCTGCCTCTTCCTGCTAATGTGTCCCGAGAGTCAGAGTAGGAGCACATGTGATGAGGGAGTAAGGTTTTCTCTAGTTCATGAAAACAAGCCATGACTTTACGGTCCATGTGTCAAAGCCTCACCTGACTGACTTAATACTAGTCAGCGCTCAAGCTGTCAGACGCAACCTTCGTATCCCAGGCTTGTGAATGGCTCACTGTCAATAGTACATAAGCTTGATGTTCTTGTGTCAGGCTCAGGATGTAACCATAGAGTGTACATTAATGATGGAGATACAATTGGCTAGTTCTCTGCGAAGCCAGTTAGCATACGGGGGCTGGCTCCGGAATCCAGAAGCTCCTATTGACTTTCCATTGAAACCTTTTGACCCCTCTTTAACTCATTATTGGAAATAGTCTTGTTAATATGACCCTCGACCCTTGTCTTACCACGCGCTACACCGTCCTGTTCTTTAGTCTTTTAATATTTCCATCATTAAAAGAGAACCTAACTCGCACATACGAAATATGGATTTGACTCCAAAAATTCAACATGGTGGCGGTTCAAATGCTAGATACTAAATACTAAAAATACTACAAATAATAAATGGTTCCTCAAAAATCAGAGCTGTCCGCATTAACATCACTGCCCCCTGCTGGCAGCTGGTCTCTTATTGGTTTGCTGTTGCTTGTCTGTAACTGTCTGGTTGTGTCTGACTTGTGTCTGTTGTGGAGTGTGTTGTTACATAACTTTACTCTTCTTTTAGTACGTGTCATCACATATTTCCAAGGACAACACATAGTCCTCAAGCTAATATTTTCAGTGATGTTTATCATTATGTGCCGTCCCCGTTATTATTAATAATAATAATAATAATAATAATAATAATAATAATAATAATAATAAAAGTTTAGATTTCCTTGTGAAGGTCTTTATGTTGACATTTTGCTCGAGTAAGTAAATAAACAAATAAAATATGGTGACTGAACATCAGTGCTTGTGCAACAACATATTCAGCCACTGTTAATACTATTGTTTATCATGATCCCCTTTAGCTGCCCAGTTAATGGAACTTTAAGACAAATATAAAGTAACCAGTGTTGAGAGTAACTCATTACAAAAGTAACTAGTTACAGAAATATATTACTTTTTTCAGTAACTGAGGAATATAATATATTACTTTACAAAAAACAGTAATATATTATTCATTACAATTGAAGAAACTCAAGTTACTTCAAGTTACAAGTGCAACTCCTTTACCGACCTTTGAGATGACTTCTGTTATGATATTGGGCGTTACAAAAATAAATTGATTGATTGATTGATTGATTGAACTCCCCCCAAATAAGATGTAGCACCAAATAAAGTTGTTACTGGTGAAGAAAGAGGCTCGTGTAGCTAATGTCATTGAAACAAAACACGAAAGAATGTGGACGGCTGAGGAAAAGGACATTTTTAACTACACTTTTGCTCTGTGGCATTATTATTACTATTTTCAGTTAATATTTTGCCAAAAGTAACTCAAGGTAGTGTAACTCAGTTACATTTTTGCAACTGTAATATGTAATACAAATACGATACATTTTTAAAGCTGTCAGTAGTAATAGTAGTAGTAATATAGAATATATTATAATTTTAAAGTAATTTGCCCAACACATAAATAAACAAGATGACAGAGACTACAGTATATGATGTATATTGTTAACATATGTATCTGTTTAGACGAGCCTACTCACTGTAATAAGTGCACCGTCCTCGTTTATAATGCTGTTTTGTATTTAACTGGTTTTAATTATAGCCTTGTTGTTGATGTTAATTTTACTTGTTGATGTAAGGTGATCATGAGTGTCCAGAAAGGCACCTAAGAAATAAAATGCATTATTATTATTATTATTATGGTCACCTGCAGTAGGAGTTAATATCTTCTTAAGTCTGCATTTACTTTGTGCTCTACGTGTGGTGACTGAGAGCTGATTCCAGTGAAATATTGCCCTATAAAGCACTGTGGAGTTTGTCCTGGGGCGAGGAAGTTCTAAGTCGCCCCCTATTGCCCGCCTAGAGGCGCATCGGTGGCCGCTTTCAACAAACACTAGCTGCTCAGAGAAGAACTGTGGCTGTTTTTGGAATAATGCATTCCACATCATTAATACTAATGCTGTCCATAGCAAATATTGTATTCCCAATTGCCTCTTACCCCGAGAGATCATTGTCTATGACCATCTTCTGCAGGCCAGAGGAGATGCTGCAGCCGGCCTCGCCCGGAGGGGAGCTCATGTGTTCAGTGGACTGTCCTGGAGTCATCTGCAAACTGGACGGGTTGGTCAGGGCTGTGGTCACCTCTCGTAAGATCCTGGGCAGAGGTCCTAGTTTGGAGGTGGCGCTCTGTGAACACAAAGTTTAGTTGTTCATTTTCTCGAAAGCAAGCCCATGTATTCAAGTCACAGAAAAGACATTACACTGAATAATGAAGAAGCCCACCCTAATAGGTGGGCTTCTTCATTATTAACTATGAATTTTTAAGACTGGGTTTAAACAGATGGATACGTCCTAGCCTCTCTGACCTTTATCTCATTACAACCAGTTAGCCATCTGCTACCAGAACTACTCTAAAATTCTCAAAACCCATTAATACATTTCCCATTGTCAGTGGTTTTTGTGCTATTTATGTAACGGGATAATGAATTATTGATTGCTGCATAATAAACATCCTAATGCAAAACAAGTACATCAAAATGCTTATGCTCCTTCGAACCAATTTCCATCTTCTAGTAAGATACCAAAAGATGATAAATAATGCATGCATCCAATCGAGTTGTCTAGCCAATTGCTGCACGTCCCGTACCTGATCCATCTGGGACACCACTTCTGAGAGCAGGGAGTGCAGGGTGGAGAGCTCGCGGCCAAGGTCGATGTAGCCCTCGAAGCCCGCGGTGTTGGAGATGGTCTCTGGGTTGGAGATTTCCAGGAGAAAGCGTTGCATGTTCGTCCACTCGTGCTCAAGGAACTGGTTCATGAACGACATGTACTCCTCCTTGTTTCCAAATCTGAGAAAAAGCGAACAAGATCAGCCGGTGGGAGGCGCAGGTCTGTTAAGTTGTGTTTTGTAATAACAGTTCACCTCATTGTGTAATAAAACTGCTTTTTTGTTCTCATTTAATTTTGTACTAAATTTGGACATTACACACACAGAGTTTTACTAACCAATGCCCACATTTGTAAGCACATAAACAGTTGATAGGGATGTAATGATATCAAAATCTCACAATACGATACTATATTGTAGAGAGGCTCAGGGTATTGTAAAATAGCTCACAATGTGTTTATGATGAGATTTTTTTCCACAGGCATTTTTTTGTATGATTTTCGGCTGGTATTTCTTTTATTACTTCTTCTTAAACACCTCCTCATGGTTTTTTGCATGAATGTTACTCCATACATTTGCTGTTGAGTCAGCAGTTTTGTAAAATGCCAACTTAGCATTTTGGATTTTATAGGGTTTATACAGGTAGCGGCAAGTCGAATTTAATGCTTTTGAATGCCCAAATACTACATTTTTAATGCCACAAGCGCCACAAATAAGTACATATTTAATATTAATCTCCATATTCAATAGACAATTTGACAGTATGATTTCTGCCAAAACTCCAGTATAGACCCTAATTTATGCATTTTTGACAAACTTATGCTGTAGAATAAGTTGAGCAATGTCATTACTTTCCAAGAACTTTTGATTTAATGCCAGTTTGAATTCTATTTAATGCTTTTTAATGCCCCACGGAAACCCTGCTTTACACCTCTACCCAGAGGCCTAGAAGGAAATGGGCTCATTTTAAAGCCCAAACCCTCCTCTTACCAATTGGAAAAAAAAAAAACGTAAGGCTCTGTGACATTTCCTCATGGAGATATTTGCACCTACAGTATGTCGCGGTAGAAGAATAGATATTCGTTTTTTTTTTAATCGATATTAGGCTATTCAAAGGAAAACCGATTTCGTAAACCCAGCCCTAATTATTCCATGTTATTGCAAAATGAGAAAATTCTTACAAAATGCAGTTTTATTACACAAAGAAAGTTTTTTCATACTGTGGTGTCATTACAAAAGTCCGGAAAATTAGAATAGCATCCACCACAACAGACCCCTTCACTGCTTACATCATCAGTGACATCAGCTGGAGGCAGGAAGTGACCAAGAGAAATAAGATTAAACTAAAACTAGTGATTATAAGTGTAAAACTACAACTAAGAAATGTGGTCCTGTTGTGGCTTAAGGAGCAAGAACAAGAGGAATGACATTTGAGACGATAAAATAAGGTTTTATCTGATATTTACAACAACAGTTAGACATTTGTTTATCATTACTATGACAACAGCTACAAAGGAAATATAGGGATCAAGCTTCTCACCTCCAGCTAAGCCCCAAATGTTTACAAACACTGAAAGGGTCTACTTGTCCCTTCTATATACATATAGATACACACACGTCTATATGACATTCATCTTATAAAGAGCGAAGTACTTACTTGGTAAAATTGGCCAGGTTTTGCGTCACTTTGGCGATGAGGGTA
>OMNZ01115080.1:0-11227 GCA_900303255.1 Lesueurigobius sanzi
GTCGTACAGGAGTTGTCCATCGTAGGCAAAAATTCTTCAGTCTTCATCTGTACTCTGTAGTTGAAGTGTAGGACGTTTCGATCTTTGAACGTTTGACCTCTGTCATTGCCAAAAAAGGGAATATAACAAAGTATTGAGATGAACTTTTGTTATTGACCAAATATTTATTTTCCACCATCATTTGCAAAAAAATCTTTAAAAATCAGACAATGGGAATTTCTGGATTTTTTTTCTCATTTTGTCTCTCATAGTTGAGGTGTATCTATGATGAAAATTACAGGCCTCTATCTTTTTAAGTAGGAGAACTTGCACAATTGTGGCTGACAAAATACTTTTCCCCCCACTGTAAATGTATAGATCAGGGACATTTGAGTAGTTTCTATTTCATTATGATTTCAACATATTTTGACAATAAATGGCTCCACACAACCACTAACCATGAGTGGGAAAAAATATTGTTGTGTAATCATATTCTATGAAAAATGGCCAAAAGATTGAAAGGGCGTGTACACTTAAAGAGGGCCTAAACGGGCGTGCCAGAGCCTGACTCCACCCACACCTTTGAAAAATGTGAAATCTGCCGTGAAAGAGGCGTGCTCGCTAATCCAACCCAACTGGCTACGGGGGAGGAGCCACAGTGATACCACAGCGTTAGAGAGGATGAGGCGTGGCAGAGCTGATGACGTAGACTTCTACCGACAGCACAACTTCTTCCTCCTCAGCTAACCGCGAAATTCAAATGGAATAGATACAGGTGACGAGTTCAACCTCTAGAGGGCGTTCGCCACTCGGTTATAGGCATAAAGGACACTTTTGAGCAAGTTTGCACTAAAATGTCAAAATATTAACTGGAACATGTAGACAATACTATACACACCCATTTTTATAGTTTTTCGGCAAAAGAAGTTGGTTTGGTGTTTAGTTTCTCTTAAGGGTCAACTTTTGAGCACAACTGTATAGCAAGTGGGTGAAAGACAGACCAAAGTCTACAGTATCAAAGTATACAGTACTGGAACCTATGGGTGCCTATTCATCTGATTAAAATGTGTAATTATTTAATGAATTAATTTGCTCATGATTCAAGTCTCTTCTACAGCACGCCGCCATTACGCAGCCATACCACCTTGACAATGCACGGTCCCTTCTGATCTAAGCTGGACAGGGCTGGACTTGGTTTTGTAAGATTGGAGACCTTGTAGGAATACCAGGAGTTCAATTACAACTCTGGCCATTGCATACTGTCCCCGTAGTAGTCCTAAAATACATTTTTTATTAGTTCTTACTTGATTCAATATCTTGAGTAGCGGTTTTTACACAGATTACTTTGAGTCAGGCCATTCCAGAGGTCTTGTGAGTATTTGACCCTGTGAATCAGTCAGCATCATCCACAGCAATGCAAAACGTGACCTGCACAAGTAAAACAACACAACGTTCTTATTTTCGTCTTGTTTTATACAATGAACAAAATAAAGTTGTTGTAATGTAGCATTTTATTAGTTGGGAGTAAATAGCAAACTTCAGCCCCAGGGATGAATGCATTGCTTACATATGAATTTCTCAAAATCAATAAAGATTATTTTTCTAACATAATCCAGAATTTATGTTTCTAACTCTGGCAGGGAATAAATAATGGGTTTGACACTTTTTTTTTTATGCAATCATTTGGACTAAAGCTGTTCCTCAAGCACATGCTGCAAGTAAAATGTTAATTGAGCCCTCACATCCAGAAGCAGCTCATTGGAAATGCAGCTGGTTAAAATCAGGTCATAGTCGGGGTGAAAGTGTTTATGCAAACCTTTTAATCTTAATGCAAATGTTTTTAATGCAAATTATAGGGCCCTCTCTTATTCTGATTATTTCTCGGGCTATGGTGCATGACATATGTGCTGCCTGCCCACCAGCAAACCACCAGAAACAGTGAGATACTGGGCTTCAACCATATGCTCTCGAGACCAAGCTGAAGAGGTAACGATCTGGTCTTTGAAGGGATTGTTTTAAAGTCATTGGAGTTAATTAATCATAATGAGAAACTGCAGATGCCACCAAGTAGGTTAGAGATGGACAATCACATTACAGAAAAAAAGTTGTATTTCACTATAAGTATCTTGTGAACAGTTAAAGAACAACTAAACACCAAACCAACTTTTTTTTGCTGATAAACTGTGTAAACGAGTGTGTAATAGAATTATCTACATGTCCCAGTTAATATTTTGACATTTTAGTGCAAACCTGCTGAAATGTGTCCTTTATGCCTAAAACCGAGTGGCTAACGCCCTCTAGAGGTTGGACTCGTAATGTGTATCTATTCCATTTGAAGTTTGCGGTTAGCTGATGAAGTGGAAGTTGAGCTGGTGGTAGAAGTTGACGTCATCAGCTCTGCCACGCCTCATCATCCTCTCTAACGCTGTGGTATCACTGTGGCTCCTCCCCCTCATTATCCTCTAACGCTGTGGTATCACTGTGGCTCCTCCCCCTCACCATCCTCTCTAACGCTGTGGTATCACTGTGGCTCCTCCCCCGTAGCCAGTTGGAGTTGGATTAGCGAACAAGCCTCTTTCACGGCAGATTTCACATTTTTGGTGTGGGTGGAGTAAGGCTCTGGCACGCCCGTTTAGTCCCTCTTTAACAGTTTATCCGAAAATGTATCAGATTTTTCTTTGGCCGCCTCCCAACAATCACACTTGTTTTTAAACTGAGCAATGCTTGTTTACTCTTTATTCTTTACCACCCACCGCCTGCAGGAGGAGCCATAAGGGACTGGTGCAGTGTGATCTGGGCAGCCTTTGCTGCTGCTCCCGCGACCTGGCAACAGACAGGCGGAAGAAGATGGATGGATGCAATTTATGGAAAGGAATGCATTTACAGCTAAATAGAAACAATCATAATGAAATAAGTGGATTATCCAGGTAAAAATGCTGTTACTGTACATCATTAGGGATACATCTGTTCGTAATTATCTGCTGTCTGATGTGTTCATGGGATTTTGGCCACTCCAGGCCACGGCCCCTGGTATGGCGCATAGAGCTCAGGATTGTACATTGATCAGGGTACATTTGATGCAATGAAAGTCTAAAATATGGACTTATTGTTCACATACAAGTGCAGTATGTGTTCAGTGCAGGGCACTGAAGTGCTTCTAAGGCTCTTTTAATGTTTTTTAACCTCTTAAGCCCTACAGCCCCCAAAAATGGCTCTGCGCTTTCAGATGCAGCTACTGACGTATGTGTTTTACGCAGCACAATATTCCAAAGTTGCAAATCAGTGACAGCCGATGTGGAATTATCCAAATCTGTTGCTATTTGCTACACCACAGGGAGGAAAAAGGCCTTTTTTTTCAGGCCAACTCATTGCAACCTCATTTTCTTGTCAAAAACATAATTTATTATTATTTCACTTCCATCGTCATCCCTAAGCTCTGCCAAATGTTTGAACACCAAGATTATAAATGATTTTTGGAGAAAAAGACCTCGGGCTGAAGAGGTTAAATGCCTTGTGGGCATAGCTTTCTGAACTGCTATTACCTCATGAACCCTCACGGTCCCTGCGCTCCTCTCCCAGCGGTCTCCGAGTCATCCCCAAAGTCAGGACACACTCATGGCAAGGCCTCTTTCTAGTACTACGGCCTTCGCCTCTGGTTAAGCCTGCCAGACGACCTCGGGGCTGATGAGAGCGTTGATGTTTTGTTTTTTTTTTTTTTTTTTTGGTGTGCTTAAATTTTGACTATTTTTGTTTCGTGCTGTCAGCTGACACTGATGAGCGGGAACACCTGGGGCTAGTTGGGCTGCAGCACTGGGATTGAGGTAAGGGGGAGGTTGGTTGTAAGTTTTGGGGTTATGGTTTCAGTATTATTTGTGCATTCAATTATATTGTGTTAATATGATTTTGTAATGTATTTTGATATTGGTTAAATTGTTTGACTGTTGTGTTTTGTGTCATTTTGTGACCAAATCACTCTCCTCAGCTCCCTGGAGGCATTTGGTGCCTCCCAGAGGTGAGGTGGAGCTCCAAATTTGTAATTGAGTGAAGATAGCTGGGAGAGGTGGTGGTTGGGAGGCTGCATAGGTCAAGCTCTGTTGGTTTCCTTGGTTTTTTTGTGTGGGTGTTAAGTCCTGGGCATCGTTTTCCTTGTTTCTTTTTAATATTTTTTTATGTAAATAAATCCACCTATTCTTTTAAACTCCGCCTACTCGCCTGTCTTCTTGGAAGAACTCCTGTTGCAACACAACCATTTAATAGACAAATTAATATTATTAATATAATAATTAGTATTATTAATTAGTTTGTGGACAACATTTTCAATGTGTAACATCTGATGCTAAACTCTACAGAGTCTATCCTTATCTGAAGCATACTGTACACATTGCAAAATGTGAATCACATTACTGTTTTACAATGGAAGTGAGTGTAAACTGCGTAATACTGTATGTATTTACTATTTATTCACCGGACAATCGTTGAACAGTAAACTTGTGAATCCCCGAATGACATCGCACATGTGATGCATCACTGTGGCTATTTCGGTTCCACTGTTATCGGAGAGGACACACATCCGTCTCAGGTGAGTTGCTCTATCTCGGCTGCACTTGCACTTCCTCTCTCAGGACTCCAGGTGTAACAACATATTTCCAAAAGTGACATTTAATCCACGTAAACAAATCACCGTGGAGATCCCCCATCCATCCACTAGTCAAATGTATTTACAGCCGCACACACAGAGACTCGCAGACACACACTGTATCTTCTCCCCAGTGTAGCATGAAAACAGTCATATTGCAGCAGCTTCTCTGGCTTGGCTGAGCCCATCCAGACTGTCTGGGGAATATGCTTATTTGTGATTTTATTGGGAAAAAAATGCTGTCCTCTACTTCCATTATTGGCACCGTCTCGAGGCCCCCCTGGGGTTGCAGGCAGACACATACCTCCTTGCAGTGAGATACTGCATCTGCCATATTTCCACATAAAAAACAGACAATTTGTATATTTTAGGTGAATACATGAAGACAGATTGGTGCAACAAATTGATATGTCTCAATGCATTAGATGCAGTATTGTCAGCCAGGATGATTTTTCCAAAATCGTTTGCACTTTAAAGCATATTATGTTTCCTGGTAAACCAAGTCTAACAGTTAGGGTTTTCATTAATCATTGTTACGTGCCAGTAGGTCTAGGATCAGGCAACATGAGCCCCCTGGGTGTGGATAAACAGAAGCGTGTAGAATGGGTTGTTTCAACCAAAGAAATAAGTGCATTTACAGAAAGGTGCAATGGATACAAAATTGTGAGTAAATAAGGTTGTAGAATTTAACAAATACAAAAGAGTAACTAAGTAAAAGGCAAACTGCTGCAGCGGTCTGGACCCACTGGTCGTAGGCATAGGACAGAGGCGTCTGGGGCCTCTTATAGGGGCCAGCTGATGAGGGCTGACGATTATCAGCTGGGCACCCCAGGAATCTCTGGTGGGCGAAGCAAGGATCTTAAAGTCACACAGACACGTAACCACAAAAAAGCTTACAACAACTATTTTTAGGTATTATGTTTTAGTATTTTTTAGGTTAAGTTTTCCGGTTACAGTAGTGAACCAAACAGTGGCACAAGTATTCCATTACGTATAATTTATTTGTTAACATTCCTCAAGTTTAGAGTTATAGAAAAAAAACCTTAGTTCCAGGTGTGTTCAGTCCATAGTTCAGGTGACAGTTCAGACTTCTCCGCAGACTGTCGAACAAACCCTTTCTCAAACAGCCAAGACCAGACGGCGAGGGGCAGGGCTGGTGCTGCCGGCAAGTTAGCGCCTATAAAAATGAGTAACGGTTATACGTGTGATCAGTCAATAACCCAAAACTACTGGCCACTTGAAACGTACCCTTTAGAGCCACCACTCGTGTGTCGTTGAAGGGAAGACGCTAGAGGCCCATCATTACGGAACAGCAAACCCAATCTCCTGCGATGCTACAGCGTTTGCGCCATGACCCGCTCCCAGTCAGGGACCCAGACCAACACTAATGGAAGAGATTCTAATCAGGGCCAGCAACGGATATATTTTAAATCGATATTAAAATTATATACAGAATGTACCTGTCTAGTACGGAGCACCCAAGCGCCAGCACCGGGGTCAACAGGACGTCCACACAAGGCCAGAGAACGAGCAATACTAAACAAGGACCTTTTATATTCATGAGGGAACACTAACACCTTGCATCATCACGTTACCAAGATATGTATCTTGCTCCACAATTAAAATGACATGACTTTTAGGACAGAGTAGCAAAGTCAGACAAATGTAGTACATAGTTTACAGATTACAACCTGCACAAATGTATTCTCAGTTAAAATATTGTGCAAAATAACGTTGATTACTACCTTTTAGTTACAGGGTCAGTTGTTGTCGGAATCATTGCCAGGACAGTTGATTGTAGGGTCTGGGTAAGGCCACAGTGACACTAATGGTTTGTGACCTCCAAGGGACCACGGCTACATTGCAATCCTGTCTGTTCCGTCTCTCTTCTCTCTCCTTTGGGATTGCTTCATGCCATTATTTGGGTGGAATTAGCTTTTACCACCTTTTCCTCCGACTCACAGTGCCACCTCTCCTCTTATCTCCTATCCTTTATTCTCTCTTTGCCTGAGTTTTCTTGTGACTTTTATTTATTTTCTTTTTATCTCGCCGGATTTTTTTGCTTATCGTTTTGGCTCTCCTCTCACTGTTCCTCGAGGTCCCCCCTCCCGGTTTAGACATGACTTTGCCGGAAATAAATGGGGTTGTTGTTGCAAAGTATGCTCTTACAAAGCCGGATTTGGGGTGAGCGGTTAACTATGGGTTTGCGGTGGCACCAAGCTGCTTCAGTTTTCTCAACAACTCAATGAACTGTTAACCCGGCGGCAAACCAGGTAAATGAGAAAGGGTTTGGACAAAGCACATAAACCAAGTAACAAGGACAATCAGCACTTTGGTGGCACCTTGGACTCTCTGGCAGCAAAAAGGGTCACAGGTTCAATCCTCAAAACTTTCTGTGAATCTGGAGAAGAGTTCACGAATTAGCACCAAAGTGTGGTCGCTCACTTCTGACAAGTTTCCTCATTGTGAGAAAGTTAAATTCACATACCCCTGGGTGGAGCAAGCAATCAGTTAATCAGAAAGTATAGGGTTAAAGTAGACCCAGAACAGGCTCAGATACCAAAGTCACAGCATGAGAATGGAATTTGGCCAAGGCCTGGATACAACCTGAATTGCCAATTTCTTAATTAACTTGATTGCCAATTAGCTTGGTTGGCATGGTTTCCAGTTGCATTTGACAGTTAGAATAGTGGTTGGTGGGACAAATTCCAAGCCGCTTAGTTTTGCATTAAAGCGCTGCTAATAATGTGAGTGGTAGAAAAAGGAAAGGAATATACCTCACGAAAACTTACCTCACCATCAAAGCTCTCATGTTTGTGCTTTACTTTTTTACTTTTCTTTACTGTCGTTCACATTATTAGCAACGCTTTAATGCAAAGCCAAGCAGCTGTAACAGGAGTTTGTCCCACCGACCGCTGTTCTAACTGCCGAATGCAACTGGAAACCATGCAACCAAGCTAATTCCGAAATTGGGAATTACAGATACTTGCTGATTGTAGTGCGTATAAATTGTCAAAATTGTCTATATTTTCTAGCCTGGGTATACCCATGCTGCTTTGCACGCTCAAATTATTTCAAACTGCTCAGCAGCCTAGAGACTGTGGTGGATTTGTCTACGTAAATAGGAGAATAATGATGTTGTCCGGTTCCAAGTGAAGTAGCTTTAATTCTCGTGCACGAGGAGAGAGAACAGAGCAGTGTGCTAACGCAGGCACTCCAAGGGTCAACTCTCCTGCGCTGATGTGAGGGCCGCCCTTAAGAGCGGCCTCTCACCACAGGTAGCAAAAAACAAGTTTCTTACAAACGCAAATCAGAATATAGAGGACGCTGGTTGACGCTGCTGACCAGCGTCACCAGACGCCGAGCACATAGAGATGTTAATGCATTGTGTCTGCAGACACAATGCGATCAGGCTGTGTCCCACTGTAGGCAGGAGGAAGGGTCTTGACATCACACTGTGCTGCTACCAGAGACAGGAAATAGTAAGGGGCTCTGACAAAAATGCAAGTGGTGGGTGTCCGTCTGGGAACGGAATAGAAGATGTATATTGAAACATGCGGCCATGGTCACTTTCTGTAAGAGTATGTGTATATATACAAAATTGCCACTACAAGACCAAGGCCGATTTGGGAACCAATCACAAAACAGGGAGGAACGGCAAGGCGATAAAGCGTACTATTGGACAGACTGGATTAGCTGAGGCTAATACGTCATGGGGTACAACTGATACGACATATGATAGACGTAATAATTATTCGCTGAAGACGATCTTTGGACTAACATCGAAACGTCCGACACTTCAACTACAGAGTACAGATGAAGACTGAAGAATCTTTGCCTACGATCACATGATATATTTCAGCTGGTGCTAGCCAGGCTACATTTCAATGATTTTTTGAAGTTTTTTTGTGATACTGGGCTTTACAAAAATGTCTTGATTTGAATAAATTGATCAAATTTGCAAAAAATAAATACATTTTGCCTTGGGATTTTTGGGGTATAAATCAGGGTAAGAATTAAATATTGAAAAAAGTTGAGATTTTGTTGCAAGAGTGAAATGAAAATGGCATTTGCGGAAACAAGGCGTTAATGTTTTGTAACATCTGCATGTGTGTGTTCTTCCACGTTTTTCTCTGCAGGCTTTTCTCAGATCTTGCAGGTTGCTTTACGCACACTACAAGAATACAAAATATGTAAATATTTATGAATGGATATGTGTGGAAAGCACAGCAGAAACAGTGGTTTACTAACTTTCTGGTAAAGTTATGACATGTGGCTTAGGAAGATGTCATAAGATAATGTAAAGGGTGAGTTTGGTCTTTTTTTTTTCTTCCCATCATAACATTAAAACTAAGGTGTTAAGGGACAAAGCCAGACTATAATATTGAAATTGACCACTGCGTGACAACGGGTGTCTTCTCCTTTCATTTCCCTCCTGTCCAGCCCCCGTCACTCCCAGACATAGCAGCTCAGTTCTCAGATGCTTTGGGAGACAGGACGCCACAGCTCTGTCCATCTCCATCTTTCTCTGCCTTTCCCAGTAGACCCCACCACACCCATCTCCACTCTTTCCCTCCTCCCCTCCCCTCCTCTCCTGCGTCTCCATGTCCTCGAGAGTCCGCAGGGGTGTCAGCCTCCAGCGGTTGCTCCCGTCTGTCCCGCTGACCACCAGGCCACGGCGACACGAACACTGATGGGATGTGACAGCTCTCTCATTATTTAAAGTCAGAGGAGCTCCCTGCTCGCTTGTCTGTGTCTGCGTGTCTATGTGTGTCTGTTTGGCTCTGTTTTCCAAGGGCCAATGAGTAGAGAAACGGAGTGGGCTAATGAAGGAGTGTGTGATTGGAAGCCAGAGAAGCATATCAGCGCACGGTAGACACTGATGGTCTTGTTTAGCCACAAAAGCTACTCTTCATTGGAGCAGACTAAATTGGAGGAAGAGACTTTTATGCTTTGTTGGGTTGGACATAATATAAGGGAAAGAGTTGGTTTGCTGTAAGTTTGAAATGGTCCTCGGTGGTACTGTTGGCAGGGGAAGTGTATGGTTTTCACACATGCATAATTCAACCACACATTAATTATTAGTAGTTTGTCCCAAGATGCTTTTGGCTCCACGGGGAATGAAGAAAGTGTGAAAAAATGTCTGCAATACTTTCTGTTGTTGGTGTTGAGATAGCCAGTATATTTCCTTGTAGAACCATTTCTTAACATGCAGAAATAAGTAAATAAAGCAGCATCTGTATGTGACAAGTTGTACAATAGTTCAACACAATCAGCTCCTAAAAAATGTGGATCTTGTTTCCCGACTGCAGCATTAGAGACGGCGTTAATTTGGTTTGATTTGGCGTTGGCTGAAACAATATTTTTGCCATGAACAAAAGAAACGAAAAAGACAACAATAGTGGACTCTTCTAAAACAAACAGAACAGAAGAGGCACTGCTCAGTATACATTCACAACAAATATGTTACAATATTACAATGTTTAACAGTAAACCTGACTCACTCAACAATGGTGGACAGCCCGAGCCACAAAAGACCCTGGGAAGTGATCTCTCCCTTATCCCCTTCCCAAATTGCAACAAACTGTTGTGCACATCCTTAGTCTTTACTTGCACTTGAAGTTGTGCATAATTTACAACTTTGACTGTGTAGCAGAGTTTTTCATTAAGATAAATCCCAGTGTGTCCCACACAGTGTTGCCCAACAACAAAAGCCACCTATATAGGCATTGTACATTTTATTTTATTCCATTTCTCGAACGCATGCAGCACTCGTCACTGATTTCTGTTTTTACAATCAATTTAAGGATGAGAGTACAATCAACGAGAGTGCCAATAAACTGTGCTACACAGTGAAATGTTAGGTAGCTTTAAAAAGTTGGGATCATTTGTTCTGGTATAGTAACAGTCAATTGTCCAGAACCACTTCACCACTTTATAGATTCACCAGTACTCTGAACACCTGTATGTCTTCAGACAATGGCAGACATGAGCTTAAAGAGGCACTAAACCCCAAATCAACTTTTTTTAGCTGAGAATCAGTTAAAGTTGGTGTCTCATAGAGTTGGCTACAGGTCCTTGTCACTATTTTGACATTCTAGTGCATATTAGTAGAAATCTTATTTTACTGCTAAAAAACGTCAGTGTTGCTCCCTCTTCAGTTTGAACGACGACAGCGCATGTGTCGTCGTAATTCCCATTGGAATTGGCTCTCACCGGCATGTACGACAAGGCAGCGTTCATGTCTACGTCAGAAGTCTGCACCAATGGGATGTCAGTGTCGCACACTGGAATCTTCCATTGGAATCTTCAAACACACACGTGGAGTTAGAAGAAATCTACAGATTGCACACTAAGGGGCGGCAAAGTTGCACATCACGTTCATAATTCAAAGCCGTTTGTTTACACTCAGATTGTAAATTTATATCAGAGCAAAGATCCTATGAAGTTAGCAAGATGAGACATTGCCTCTAAAAATATGAACTTTTTGTTTTAACTGACTGTGCTGTAATCCATGGCTGTAATGTGTAGCTGTAGTTTTAAGAAATACGTTTCCCAGAGTGCATTGCGCCTAACAAAACACGTGCAGCCCCGTGTCCTCCTCATTATACA
>OMNZ01115094.1:4132-18243 GCA_900303255.1 Lesueurigobius sanzi
AGACCGTCATCAGCCTAGAGAGGAGGGACTTAGAGGTTAACTCCTCCTACTGGTTCACCTTTAATAAACCCACAGCGTGCTCCAGGCTTCAGTAGCTGATGACGATCTTTGGAGTAAGGTCGAAACTACACTTCAACTACAGAGTACAGATAAAGACTGAAGAATTTTTGCCTACGATGGACAACTCCTGTGTTAACCGTTCCTGCTTTCGACTCCTAACCGTGGTTGGGGGACACAGGGGAGATCCGTCTTCTCCGGGGCCGAAGGCAGCTTTTCCTCCGGGGTTAAATCCCTAATATTCACGCTGGCAGAAATATGGTATAATAGCACTGAAACAACAGGCGGTTATGCTGAAGAGTGGGGTTTATTAGCAGACTGCACTTATTTTACAGCACATATTCTCGCTATCTGCCCCGGTCACCGTCTCTATCGCTTCACCGGTCATCACAGAGCTCACACACCGCCGTCTTTCACACGGGCAACTCTCAGGCGCGCGCCTCAGTCACGCGCACACACACTCTCACGCGCTCATGCACCGCTCTGCCCTAAGCTAAACACTTAAGCAAGCCACATCCCGCAACACCTGTACGACTGAGAACCTACACAAACAAAATTACTAAAGTTCTAGAGACAAACCCATAACAGTTTTTAGCATTCTTTTAGTAAGACGGGAGGTTTGTTTACCTGCTTGAGTAATTTCAACCACTCCTGTGGTCTTCCTCAGAAGCATCATGTGATGGTGACATGTCCGAGGCTGCTTATATGGATTTACCAGTCAGCAGGGGAAGCTTGCACCCCTTACTGACTGGTGCCTTCTCCAGGACGGCGTCCCAGGTGTGAGAAAGGGCGTACGCTCCGTCGTCCCGGTTCATTGATGTTGGTGCACGTTTCCTGATCTCGATGGCTTCTCTGATCCAGCGGTGGTACTTGTTGCTTTCGGCATGGATGACCCTGGCATTGTCCCAGTCCATGATGTGGTTCTCCCTCTTACAGTGAATGGATATTCAGGAAACGTGCACCAACATCAATGAACCGGGACAACGGAGCGTACACCCTTTCTCACACCAGTCAGTAAGGGGCGCAAGCTTCCCCTGCTGACTGGTAAATCCATACAACACGTCACTTCACCATCACATGATGCTTCTGACAAAGGCTTTCCACATTCACATATACGCTACATAATTCACATTTGAGATGTATTGCCTACTTGCTCTGAACATGTTGCTTTCCAAACATTTCGGGAAATATGGTATAAAGAAGAAACTCAAGTAATTTTCTTGTGTTGAAATATCATCTTGGGTGCAGGTGAACTCCACTTAAGTTGCATTGTAGCATGGGTTTCTTCAAAAGCTCTCTGCTGTTTTCATTATGTAAAAGTAGCTCACGGGGTAAACAAGACTGGAGACCCCTGATCTAAAACAAATAAGATAATTGGAGCCCATCTGAATAGTAGCCGACATAATCGCATACACATAACACCTCATGCATAATACAGAAAGATAGATTTAGAGGTGCTTCATAAACCTGTCTGGGGGCCCCTCTTCCTTGCGGCCCTGCACTGGAGAGATGGTGAAATGGTGAAGCGTCAGAGGACGTTAAGTGTGGACCATAGAGCCGTGCTTTGACACATCCCTTCGCAGAGCTACACTCAGAGCGGTCCAGATGGAGCGTGTGTTAATGCTGAATAATGCAGGCTATGTAGACTCTATAAAAGATACATGTGCAGAGAGATGGGCACAGATCAGCGCGGCCAGCTCCAGGTCCTATTCCTTTTGCAAAACCACTGCTACCAAGTGGTAGTTGTGGATAACCTATTTAAGTTGAGCAGAAAATATTTAGATGTACTCTGAGACAGAAAACATCTTTTAGACAGAGCAACTTGATAGGTCTGGCTGGCACCCTGCCTGCCTGGTGTCTTTGCAGTCACCTTGAACAGGCTTTTGTGGTTTCAAACCATAAAACTTGGGGAATTACACAGCACATTCAGCGCTGGAGGCTCAGATTTCAGAGCATCTCTCAGAATCGTTGTGTGGAGAGAGAAAAACATCCAGTGGAGTGTTCACAGAGAGGGGGAGGAGGGGGAGGTCTGGGTGAAGGGTAAATGCTGCACTCATGTGGGGAGAACGAGCAGCGCTGTCTCTCCTTGGAGTCTGATGACAGGCGCAGACGGGACATGCGCAGCGTCCCGTGCTGAGTTCAGGGCGAAACCGAAACTCCAGGAACATCGTGACAAAACTCCAGAGAAAGTTCAGAAGTCGATTTCTCGGCATTATTATATTATTTGTTTGGGAGAAATATATCCCTACACTTACTCTGCTTGCAAATAGAAACAGGACACACTTAAGTAATACGAGGAGGATGGTATAGCAGCCAAAACAATCACTCAGCACTGATACTTACTTCAGTAGTCTACAAGCACAAAGTAGGCATGCATGGTGAGAGAATATTCATTTTCACATGTGAACATAAAACCTAACTGAACAATTTAATAGATCAGTCTAAAATTATTGGCAATTAAACTAATATAATCTGTTTTTGATTACATCTTCCAGACAAACTTTTATATATACTCGGTTTCTCTTTCAGTTTTCTGGGCGTGTATTGTGTTTATAATATCCATGCCCCAAAGCAAGCCCAGGGGTATTTATTTACTGGCCACAGGAAGACCACCTCCAAATGCAAAGTCCAGCCCCCGGGGGTGACTGCTCGGGTTTCCCACGCTCCCTGAAGGCCACGTTGACACACTTCGGAAAGAGCAGCCGAGCGAGTGACTGACTGAAGGAATTCATCATCCACAACTTTTTGGCACCGTCAAGTTTACATTCCGCAAAGAAGGAGGGGCTGTGAGGTCACGCTTAAACCAGGAGGACTAGCTGTGAGTGCCCAGGTAAAACATTTCCGTCTGTTTTCCCCTGATGGCACATTTGTCCGGCGGTGGCGATACCTAGTTGACAGCAAAAGCGGAACTAGCTGACTGACTTAGCAAGCTAAAGTTAGCCTAAAGTTGCGTGGAACTGAAAGTGTTTACGGCATTTGAGATCGACGGCATATTTTACAATGTAAGGCACATCTATATGACTAATTTGGGTTGTTTGTTCATTTTCCACCTGTTATTTGAGTTTAGGAGGGTTGTTTTGCGGCTTCGGGTGTGTGTTGTCACTGTTCAGTCAGTGCCATTGGCTAGTCTCACGTCACCTGTAAGTCAAGTGACCCTCGTTAAAATGTTCCCACGAGCTCAACTTTTACGCATTTTTACTGAAATAATTGAGTCATAAGACAAATGTGTAATTACAATGTTACGTCCCTTTTTATTATAAAAGTTTTCTGAGCGGAAACAACTCCTCGAATGTCATAGGTCTTTGAAATCATGCGGTTTCCCTATTTAGGCTAATAATAGAGGGACTTTTTGGCGTCAATTTTTGGGCTTCAAGATAGAATATTAGTGTACTACTTTGTGTTATACCATTCGTTACAGTTTTGAATATCACATCCTGCCCAATTCGACCTAGAGTTTATTTATTTAAACAAAAAATCTTATTTAGTGTGCATAGAAGATGCTTGTATAGTTTTATTTAGAGAGAGAGACGCTAAGAGACATTACTATATATTTATTTATTTATTTATTATTCTATTTTTATTATTATTATTACCTGTTACAAACTTATTTGCTTCTTTGATGGCACATTTCCTGACTTTTTGCACCCCCCTGTGTGATCCTATCTTAAAAGCTGCTGTAACAAGTGAATTTGTCCATTGTGAGATCATTAAAGTATTATCTTATCTTATCTTACAATGCTATATTAGTACTACTGTTGTGAATTATGAAGGCATCCTAAAAAGTCTTATTACTTTATTATTTGTCATAGCATAGAGTTTATAAACTAAAATCAGTCATTTTGGCTATGTATTCAGTGATACTCAACTCCAGTGGGTCTGGGAACTTTTTCCAACATTTATTGACTGAATATATAAAAACCTGACACAAAAAACATGTTATTTGAGGTAAATTGAGATTTCTTATCTAATTTTAAGTACAATGAGATGTTTTTTTTTGTAATTCAAGGGCACATTTCCATTCTTACGCACTTAAATGAAGGGAAAATATCTTCTTTTGAGTCATTTTAACACAAGATATCAGTTTTTATCAGTGTAACATGAGGTTTTAAGAAACTCATTCTTACTCATTTCTAGATTACTCTTTGCAGTGTGGTCTGTTTAAATGGTCATGATATCAGCTTTATAGGCTTATGTCATGCTTCTAGAACAACCGAATATGTGTATTAAATTCTTATTTGGGTCGAGGCTTGTCATTCTAATGTGATGGTGGGTCCGGACACCTTACCAGTTGAGAACCACAGATCTAGGGTTCATGAAAGTGTGTTAAAAAGTGGAGTTTGCAGTTTAAACACAGATCATGCGGTAGATATGCATGCTCCTCATGACAAAAGAAGTCAGTTTGTGTGCGCTGTTGTCTTGAGGCGGAGGAACGGGTTTGGGAGGAAGAACTAGAAATGCCTCTCTTCCCTCTGCATTGAAAGGCCTTAAGTAATGTGCAGGTTGGAGCTGGGACTAGTCGACTGCAGCCCAGCCACTGTGAATAATACAACTGCGTACATGTCTTCTGTGGCTTGTTAAACGGTTGTTTTTTTCTATCCCCGCGACACTGTGTTGTTTTGTTATTGGGCGTGAAGTGTGGAAATGGTGGAAGTGGTGCTTGCTGTTAGGTTGTGATGGGCACAAATTGGACAAAAATATCTTGTCATGTGTGGTTTAAGCTCTTCATCCCGAAGGCAGGAGCGGAATCGATACACACAGCTACAGAGGTTGATTTACTGACACAAGTCATTGAGAGCTATTTAATACTGACATGTTTATTCGTCCACTCGCCTGCAATCCGTCTTTTACTCAAGAACTGAATTACCTAACTAAAGATTTAAAATGTTTGTATAGATTTTCGAAGAGCAACAGATGGGCGCAATTGTAATGGGCACCTCGGGCATATTGTATGCTTGTATACCATTTGGTACTTCAGTGTTTCCCACAAATTTGAAAGAGATTATGGTGGTAATCATTTAATCTAATATTCATTTTGAGACTTAGATTTAGACAAACTTTATTGATCCACAAGGGAAATTGCAGTGTCACTGCAACTCAAATAGTCTTAGAAACAAAACATAAAGATTTGGGAATAGAATAATTAGTAGAAAGAAATCATATAGATATTTTGGAGCAAAAATTTTACATTGTACTGACATTTTATCTTATCAATCCAATTTTTGGACAGTATAGTTAATGTTATGTGTTTTATGTTCAGACAAGAAGCACATGAATTGTAATTTCCAATCCATATGTCTTGCTTAGCTTGTTTTTAGACTATGGTGGAGAAAATTAGACCATGGGGGGCCGCCATAGTCTCCGTTATTAATGGGAAACACTGTACCTGGGTGGAGTTCAACCCTGGACAGTTGGTTACTGCTTAATATTTCATTTCATTATGTCAAGTGCTAAAGAGCCTAATGTAGGTGGGAAAATGCTATATAGGTAAAGACCATTCATCACAAGTGGTAGTAATAGTAATATAACCAGTATTTTAGTCTTCTAATCATCGTCTATATGTTGAATTCTTTAAGTCAGTGGTTCCCAACCTTTTTTGTCTCGCGTACCACTTGGCCCTTTCACTTATACTCCGAGTACCCCCGGCCTTGATGGTTTTGTTGATTATTTAGAAAGTGAATGACTAAAACTCCTATTTATCTGTTTATCTTTAACTAAAATTCTCTCAAATTCTAGAGTTAAATATTTTTAAATAGCAGGCAAAGAGTACAGATGAAGACTGAAGAATCTTTGCCTACAATGGACATGAACATCTCCTGTACGACTGAGAACAGGATATTTAAATGGTGTTTCTTCAAACATAATAATCAAGAATACAATTAAGTTTTATCTTATTTTTTATCTGAAATCATTTTAGTACAAGGATCAGTAGACCATAAAACAGTTTATTAATCATTTATTTCAAGGATAGCTCCTTTGAGACGCATCATCTCTTTTTCAAGGCGGCCCTAAAAGTAAACAAACTCCATCTCCCCTCCTGATTGGACCGGAAAGCCCCTCCTTGGTCCCAGTACGCAGGAAAGCTCGTCTAATTGGTCCATACATAATCCTGCTAGACTCACTTTAAAGCACCAACGGTCAATTATTAATATTCTAGTAAATTTGTAAAACATTTAGACATAGACTTTAATAGTCAACTTAGATCGTCATCATACCCAAATCTTATCAAATCAAAGATAAAATCTTTAGTCTCTTTAATATTTAGTGAAAATCCTTCCTGGCCTTCATCGTGTTAATAAAAATGCAACACTTCAGTTTTCTTTTATAGGGCCCATAGTCTGCCAGGGAGAGCAGTTGAGTTTGTGAACCAAGTGTCCCCTTTTCAGTGTAAAAATGCAGAGTCAACACCATAAAATCCTGTGAAGAGCCTGTTCCCTGCGGATGTGTGACTGCTGGCTGCGTGTTTGAGAGGGAAGGTGAAGTTCGGAGGTTACTTTGGAAACAGGAAAATGCCACAGTCAAAAAGTCCGAAACACAATGGAAGAGAAATGAGCAGATTAAAGTCGTCGTTCAGCAGCGTGACAGGAAACCATTTTAATTCACACAGATGGTGAGCTTGTTACGAGACGTGCTCTCGTGCCTTTCTGAAGCAGTCGTTATTATACTCTCGCCATATCAGGGCGAGCAACAAGTAAACGCACTGTGAAGGTCATAAAGTGCGAATTTCATCTTCTCAAAATGTGAGGGAGAAGTAGAGAGATCTAGTAGAAAAATGTTTGCACATGATTGCTTATTGGATCTTACAAAATGCATGCACTGTTCATCTTTTGGACTATATTTACATAAGGACTGCAATGACTAATCTAATATAAAAGCAATAGACAAATAATTTAGTCATAATTTTGTTATATATTGTTAATTAGTTCCATACACAGACCCTAACACAGATTATATTTTGGGCTGGGTATCGTTCCATTTTTACCTGTACTGTAACAATGCTTTTCTCGATACATACATTATTTGTCGTTTAGAATCATTAAGCAGAAACGATGACAATGTCTCCCATCAATAGAGGAGACTATGGTGGCCCGGATAGTCAAAAAATCAGTTATGAAATGTCCATGAACATAATAAGGGACATTCTGCCCCCATAGTCTCAAAAGTTAAATCTGGGAAACGCTGAATAATGTTACTGTATTATATAAAAGACAATTTCTTTAATTCTTTATGATTTACTTGAGCTGAAACTTCCAAGTAACTTTCTTTGCAGTCTCGGTGTCCCCCAGGCATCAGTTGGTGTCTACAGAAAAATATTTTTCCTGAACCAGTTTTGGCTAACAATACAGAGTACAACAGTTCTCTTTTTCGATGCCACGCTGGAATTGTTTAATGCAGTGATCTCCAAACAGTAGCTCGCCAAAGACTTTCCACATCTCTACACAGTACACACCCTTGACGAGTTGAATTTTACATGCATTTTTTTGTTCTGACCAAAACATCTCCAAACATTTAGGTGCATATAGCAAAGTATAAAGCGGGAACTACGGTCATTTTCTTTTATTGTGTTGAATTACCATCTTGGCAGGCCTATAGACCTATTTCCTTTGAAGCACAAGTAGCTCGCTTCCATTTTTATTATACAAAGGTAGCTTAGGTATGGGGTAAAAAAAACAGGTTGGAGACACCTGGTTTAATGTAGCCTGGTCTTACCATACCCTTGCACTCATTTGGTACAGAGGGTCTGGATCTTCACAATTGAGCTCCGTTTTCAGGTGGGAGGGGACAGCGCGTTCAGACCCAGACTGTAACATGTAGGGAAATGATAATTGACTGGAGTTTTTACGGATGGCTAAGGCCAGGCTAGGTTTAATGGTACCCAGGCCTAGTTATATCACAAAGTCAGGCCCATTATTGAATAAAAATGAGGCTGAACAACTCACTTTTTGTGATGAAATAATGTCTATATTTATAAGCTGCTCTCAGTGGGCTTGTTGTATACCTAAACCTCATTTATACTTTACTAGAAAATTATCCTTAAATTATTGTGTTCTGGCTTTGTTATTATGGACAATCCACACATTTTTACACAGTATTGTACGGATCATATGGACACTTGAGAATTAGCTGCTGTAGTTGTTTTAAATTACATACTTTGATTAGTTGATTAATATATACACTTTTTTCCTATACACCTGAACATTTTACCAATATTTTACACTTCACTCATGCAACTTAGTGCCATCTTTTTCCTTTGTTACAATCTTTTATCTTTAGTGGCTGTGGGGCTACACTGGCCACTAGCTTCAATAACACTCCTGTCAATTGCTCAACTCGAGTCATGACTAATCCTCCTCATTTCTGTTTTATGTCGACACAAAAAGATATTTCCACTGAGAGACATGTCTGTTTGTATTTCACAATAATCATTTTTTTACCAGAGGTTTCGATGCTGGATGTCGATTTTAGTCCATTGATCTAGCCATGTTTTATTTACCAGACTTATCTCTTAATTCTCTTCAACGGCTAACCCAAATACTTTTCTCCAAAAGTGTGGGCTGAATCATGAAAGATAGAAGTATATGCTACAAATAGTATGTATAATTTATGTGCTCAGCCTTAAGAGAAACATGGGGTTTTTTGACTCCATTTGATCTGAAGCAACTGGCTGCACAAACGTGATTAAGGTTTGCTTTTGATTTCACTTTAACCGGGGCTCACTGTGAGACGACTCCTAAGTTTAGTTTGATGCACTTTGCCAATGTCCAGTCTCGTGATTCACATTTCCCTGCCACTGCCTGCTTATCTATCTGCGCTTTCATGTTCAGCACATAGCAAGCTGCAAATTCACTGGACTTCACAACAGACTCATTTGGGCATTTCTACAGTCTTGTTTTTCCATTCCACATCTCAATAACAGGCAAAGACAAACTTCATTGACCCACAAGGAAAATTGTGTTCTCACAGTTGCACAAATAGTCTTGCAAACAAAATGAAAGTGAAAGAATGGAATGATTAGTAGAAAAACCTGCCCACCTCTAGTTACCATAAATTCCGGGAATATGCCAATTATTTTTACGATGAATCATTTGGCCGAGAAAAACGTGTGTGAAGAATGTATTTTTACAAATTTTGAACTTCATGAAGCTTAAGAAACACTGGTTGGGGGCATTTTGATAGAGAATAGTTAAAGATGATGTACAGTGGTATGAAAAAGTTTGGGCACCCCTGTAAATTTTCATGATTTTCCTTTATAAATCATTGGTTTTTTTGATAAAAAATTCCAGGGGGCTGGATCTGTCAACAAGACAACGACCCTAAACACTGCTCAAAATCTACTACGGCATTCATGCAGAGGAACAAGTACATCGTTCTGGAATGGCCATCTCAGTCCCCAGACCTGAATATTATTGAAAATTTATGGTGTGATTTAAAGCGGGCGGTCCATGATCGGAAACCATCAAACCTGACTGAACTGGAGAGGATCTGTAAAGAAGAATGGCCCAAAATACCTTCCACCAGAATCCAGACCCTAATTGGAAGCTATAGGGAGCGTTTAGAGGCTGTTATTTCTGAAAAAGGAGGATGCACAAAATATTGAGTAATTTTTCTTTTGTGCCTAAATTTGTGCCTAAATTTATGCACATGCCTAATTTTTAAAAAAATAATTCTTGCACACTTTCTGTAAATCATATAAACTTTATTTCACTTCTCAAATATCACTGTGTTTGTCTCCTATACGATATATTTAACTGGAATTTTTTATCCAAACAACCAATGATTTATAAAGGAAAATCATAAAAAATTACAGGGGTGCCCAAACTTTTTCATACCACTGTAGAATGCTCTTAGTGATGGACACATAACATGTGAAGTAACATAACATTCATCATTCGAAAGCTAAGAACATCCAGAATTCAGTAACTGAGCTTCAACTACTGAAGCCTGCACTACATAAATAACTTTCAAATCATATTAGATACCTTAGATCTATGGGAAAAAATTACTCTACCTTTTTCAAAAGAGAAAGGGTTTTCATCAAAAATACTAACTTTTATTGTAATTCTGCCTGTCGATTACTAAAATAGTTGACTTGTTTTCCATTAATCGATTAGTTGTTTCAGCCCTACCACATTTACAAGTATAAAATATTAAAATGGGATGATATGGATTCAAATTTTAAAATGTGTACAAAAGATGAAAGAAATAAACATATAATGCCATGCAAATAAACAATGAACAGTGGAACTGTGTCAAAGAGTCTTATTTGGTTATGTTTTGCATCTTTCCTTTCTCGCCTTGTGTTGTTGTTCATACATTTATTGTAACTTTTTTGTTCCCTAAATACTGTATTGTCAACATTTTTGTTTTACAAACTGTAGACTTAAACCAGATGCCATTCCCGATGCTGCTTCTCCAGTGTATTCACAGAGCGAAATACTTACAGAACGACTCACAACCACTGCCTCATAGTCCTGCAGATTGTCAAATTTTCTTTTCCATTTCCGTATTCCTTCAGCCCTTGGCTTTAGGATTACTGTCTCTCGTGTGTTACTGCTTAGTGATCCTTCTCTCTTTCATTCAGGCCACAAAACATAGAGCTCGGAGCCACGGGAGGAGCCTCCAAAACGGGCCAGACCAACATGGACAACATGACGGTGGAGCAGATCACCGCGAGGGCCAACCAGGTCACTGACGAGGTACTGACCACAACAAAATACTTTATTTTATCAATGAACTTTTAGATTATGCATGTGATAATTTAGAGCTATTATAGTGTTTTGATTTACCAGTTTTTACCTCTGGGTTAGACTTGACTGATGTGTGAGCTGTGTTTTGTCCTTGTATAGTCCTGTTTTGGTCATTTTCTCTCCTTTCGTATAAAACTTTCTTATTTCTCGATTACTTTTCGCAGTGTATGCATTTCAAGGGTTAAATTTGAAGCTCTAGTGCCAATCCCATTGTTAAACATATGGCCAGCAGCTGTATTTGAAGGCGTACCGTTGTCAGCTGCTTTAGTTGTTTAGCTTCTTGTCTGCTCCCAAAACCCTTGAGATTGTCACACCTTTGTTTCCGCTGACCGCCGCCCCCTTTGTTCTCGAAACCGCCAATGAACAGCGTTTCGGGGCCTGCGAGGGGAGAGCTTTGACACCAGACGAGGCGCTGGGTGGAGTATGGCTTCGAGGCATCATGTAACAGGCTCACAGACGCGTTAGAACAAAGCTGACAAATCCTCATCGAGATCACGTAGAATTACATGGGCCTAAACCAGCGACCAGTGCTTTAGTCACAGAGGCAGCACTCAAAATATGCACTCTAATGGAAGTGCTGGTATTAATAATGATAAAAACAATAATAATAACAATAACAATAGTAAGTGAATATAATAAGGGTTGCGTTCATGTTAGGGGTGGGGGATATTTACAAAAATGTATATCTTTTTTTGCAATCCTTCAAAGAAATGTGTGCAAACTGGCAAAGAAGGTCCAGTTGGCCTTTTCTCTCGCTGCATCTGACCTGTTATTGTATAGATTTCAATCAATCAATCAATCAATTTATTTTTGTAACGCCCAATATCATAACAGAAGTCATCTCAAAGGTCGGTATGGACAAAAACAAATCAATATCAGACATCAAGAATGATCAAAAATAAGTCACACACGAATGAAATGTCTCAACCAGATGTAATGTCCCGTGAATAAGTAAATCACTTAGAGTAACAAGCTTAGAGTATCCCCCATCCTTAGACCTTCCTCTACGGCGAGGAAAAACCCCCAAAAAAACAAAAACCACATGGTAAAAAAATTGAGGAAACCTCGGAGAAAACCAATTTAAAGGAAGGATCCATTTCCCTTGGACGGATGGGCTAGTGGTGAATTTTGGTCGACCAGAATCCAATAGCAATGTTCAGCAAGAGTTGCAGAAGAAATTTAAACTGGGAAACGTCCCCGGGTGGACTGGAGTCCTGCAGCAGTGTACATAAAGATATGAGACATTATGGAGTTGTTACTGTACTAAAGTAATATTTATTGTAATTCAAGAACAGTTTTAAGATCCCTATTCCAATTTTCTTTGATTCTTTGTACCTTCCTTTGACTCATTTTATAACCGTCATGCGTTCCTTTTACTTTAACATCTGCATTTCCGTCCTGGTAACAAACTGTAACTGCTGTCACTGGGCTAATGGCCACTAGGGGCACTCTAGCGGAAAAGGCATGTCTTCACCCTCTGGGGTAAAATGCCTGGCCGTGTGGAATGCCTGGAAACTAGAGCGCAGACAACCGAAAGCAGCTATTTTATTCATTGTTACAGTACAGTGCTTTACTCTTAACGTTTTTGGATTGTTGCTTCAACATGTGATGTGATTTAAGACGCAAAATAACACCGCTAAGACTCTGTGGCTGTATAGCTGCAGAAACGATCGTGATTTTGTACATTTGAACTAAAAAAAAACATAAAATACAGTCAAACAAACCCCTGACGTATTAAAATGGCTACATATAATTGTCTAGAAGGTTATAGTGTGCGTTATTTGTTTTTCTCTTTAACTGTCGTCAGCTCTTTTCATGTTTAGGGGCCGGATTGTACAAATGATGATCTAGTTGCCCATCCCTGATCTAAACAATATATCACCCACCTCTAACTGCAAGTGCTCATTTCATTTCGGTTGAGACAAAGCAGGACCTCCACTTTGCCATCGTTATAAAAAAAAAAACACTTGGAACAACATAAATATAAAAAATGTACTTTCCTCAGGTAAATACTGCCGAAAGTGATTTCTTGTCTTTATTCAAATGTTAAAAATGCATTTAAATCACCTCCGTATCAGTTCTTTTCTATAACCGTGTGTGTTCTCGTAATGAAGATGTGTAATGTTCTTGTTGACATTGGATTACACATTAAAACCCCATAAACTAAAGTATTATGGAGCCAGTTGTATCAAACGTAATGTCAGGTGTTGAGGAAGATTAGAGCTAATTTAGCATTGACGGTGCCCCTCTGTGGCTTTGACGGCTCGGGTGTTGTCGGCCATGTTTAAGTGTTTTATTATGACACAGATAATTGTTTAATCAGCACTCGGGGGCACTGTACGATCAGCCATCTGTATCTAATGGGCCAAATGAGCTTTCTGCGATTCAAGTGCTAGAAATGTGCGTCACCTTACGCTAATTCTGCTCCGTATGTGCGAGGTAACGACATGTAAATCCCATTGTCAAGGTATTATCCAGTTTATTTGTTGTAATATTGTCTTGTTCTCCAGACATGTCCTGACACCTCACACAAAAGCTATTTCAAATGCATCACTGATCAAATTTACCATGATTTTGCGCTGAAATGATGCCAGGATCACACTGTAGATCAGGGGTAGGGAACCTATGGCTCGGGAGCCAGATGTGGCTCTTTTGATGACTCCATGTGGCTCTCAGATAAATCTTGGCTGCATTTCTTAACACAATGAGTAATAGGGGTTACATTTCATTATAAAAAAGTGTGGGCTTGTTTCGGGTTCTCCTGAAGATGACCATGTTGTGTGTAACAATCCAGAGCAGAGCATATTGTGGTCAAAATGCATAAAATCCCATGTTGGTCATAAGATACCATTCTTCTCCACGTGTGCATTGTCCAATCAAAGTAAAAATCTTTTTCATCAGCCACCATAGTCTCCATCAACATAAAGGCTTTTGTTTTGTATTTTGTTTATTGTATCCTTAAAAACAGAGATCATTAATACTGCCTAATAATACATATTTATTATTTCATAACTAAATGGTTATACCCCTAGTAAGAACTATTTTATGTATTGGATAACTCCACAATGTTGCAAAAAAAAGAATAAATTCTGAGACTAAAAATTCACACATTTTGTTGTATTCAGAGTAAAAAAAAACGATTGTATGGCTCTCACAGGAATAAATGTTAATATATGTGACACTTTTGGCTCTTTTAACTAAAAAGGTTCCTGACCCCTGCTGTAGATGGAACCTTCCAGGTTATTTATGGTCATGTTGCAAAATGCTGAAAAATAAACAAAAATAACAACAGGCCTCATTCATGAACAA